>LBNU01029092.1:2877-22826 GCA_014162995.1 Artemisia annua
CTATGATTGGCCCAGAAACGGTCAACTAAAGTCAACCAAGGATTTGGTCAACAAAAGTCAAGCCATTTAGGGCTCAATGCAATGATCCAAGGAGTATAGAATATCCCCGGGTCGTTATGTCCCGACGAGGTGTGAATGGTATTTAAACGGATTTGTAATCGGGTGATTTTGAATATAAAAGGGTATGAGTGCTAAAACGAAGGAAATATAAAAGAAAATGATTCAAATAAACAATATCAACAATTACTGGAAACCAAATAATCCTAAAAACGCTTAAGAACTAAAAACGCAAAAGTTTAATTAAAAACTACGTTAACGAACGAAATAAAACGTGAGTTTTAAGAAATAAAAGGCCTACGGATATGAAAATTACTTTTTTTACAAACCTAATGATAAAAGAAAATTATTAGAAAAAGAAAAATATTTATTAAACTATTTATATAATTATTATTAATTAATTACTATTTATTTATTAATTATCTATTTAATTAATTTAAATTACAAAACTAAGCAAATGAACAGTAAAAATTACAACTATATTTTTTTTACAGATTCTCATAAACTTATAAAACTTATAAAAATTATAAAAACTTATCCTAGATAAATATTTAATACAAAAACTATTTAATTTATTTATTTATACTAAAACTATTTAAACTATTATGATTTTTCATAAATACTAAATAAAAAGTAAAAATTCTGGAAAAGTTAAGGTAAGTATAAAATAGGTGCAGAAACTTGTAAAGAATATAAAATGTACAAAAAGCTTATAAATAAGTAGTAAAATAAGCTAAGACAGCTTAATAGGGAAAAGGAACTTTTGGGTGTTAAATAAAAAAGTGTGCAAGTTAAAACCAAGAAAAGACCCTAGGGCGCTTGGCATACAGGTACACACTATCACCTTCACAAGGGGGGATGTCTCAGGTTCGAGCCTGCCTCACCCCCTTTTTGTAAAACATTTTTTTCTTTTTTTTATTTTCTTTTTGCAAAACCACTTAACAACTAAAAATAATATACTTTGAAAAAGACAACTTTTATAAAACCTCAAAATAAGCTGTATAGGAGCTTATTACTCCAACAGTGAAGCTTAAAATGCTTAAAATGAAATTTTTGAGCTTGAAAAAGCTTGAAGTAAGCTCTATACTTGGAACAAAAGGTAGATTAAGCTACAAACAAGTTTTATAAACTGGAAATAAGCTATAAGAACAAGAAAAATACACTGAATAAGAAGAAAATACCAAATAAGCAAATCCAATTTCCACAGATGAACAAACAGGCCTGCAAGGAATTGCAGCCCTTGATTTGGCTTATCAAATAAGCTCAAAAGACCAAACAAGGATAGGAACCATGAAGTAGAGCTTAAGGGCTTTTCAAAAAGCCAAAAATCTCACTATGGGACCCACTGAGAAGCTCTACAAGAGCTTGTGAACTTGGGTGATTTTGCTGAGTATTTAGTACAAAAGCAGAATTGAACAAATAAAAAAAACACAAGCAGCCCTAGCTAAAAAGCAGATAAATGGAAAATAAGCACTGAACCTTGAAGATTGGCTTGTGGGCTTTCCAAAAAGCTTAAGCTCAAATTGTGGGGTCCGCAATTGAGCTTGTGACAAGCTTGTGAAAAGTGACACAAGACTGGGTACAGGGGAGTATTTTTGAAAACAGTCTAATAAATAAGCAAAATTAAGCACTATAACAAGCTAAATAAAATTAACTAAAAATACTATGAACAAGATAAGCAACAAAATATTGATAATCAAAAAGCACAGGTACTAAATCCTAAACATGAGATCATAAGAAAATCAACCATTTTAATCAAAAACTGCATACAAGGATTTTTGACCTCTTCTAAGAACATGCAAGTTTGACTTATTCGAACTTTGATTGGTCCTCAGTGACTGATTATGAAGTATTTAGGTGTTTCAAGACTAAATTAGGCTAAATGACTAACTTAAGTAGTTATATGATGAGATTACAAATCCTAAAATCTAGCAGTTAACTAGTAAATGATAGCAAAGGTAAATATTGACTTTTTCTCAAATGAGACCTGTCTTTTAACACTTAACTGACCTTAAACAACCTAATGAAATATGTTTCAACCACAAATATCAACAACAACACTGTGGAACTCACCAATTACAGTTAATCCAAACAGTCCTTTATGGAGGTAGATTTGTGATTTTCAAAATGTCTTGTTGATTCAGTTCATGATAGTGATCCACAATGTTAAAACATGATCAGACAAGGTCATATAGGCACAAAACTATCAAAAGCAACAACAATCACTTCACCAATCAAGCCTATGCAAATTAACTGTGAGATTGAACTAATGAGTGACACATGATTCCACTGAACAATCTGGTTACTTTAAGCAATATTGACACTTAGGACTACTGAATAAGCGCAAATAGCACAAAGATAGACAACAATAAGCTAATGAACAGTAAGCACTAAAAATTTAGGAAATTGCTTACAACTGCTTCCAGCCTAGAACAACTGAACCAAGAACCAAGAACAATCCCTACACCTCCCTTGAGGCTTCTAAAACCATGCAAGTCCAATATCCACCATGCTCCAATGCTTCATCTTCCTTTTTCTCTGATTTTTAATTTATGAGCTATTTAATAGGTATTTTTGGTGTTTTTTGGTTTTTAACTGAAACTGTTTTTAAAGCTTATAAAAGATTATCAGTAACTAAAATGAGCTTAAGGGAACATGAAACAACAACATTTAGCAATCTTAAATGAATTTGTCAGTTTCACTAGAAAATGCCAAATATGATTTAACAAAAGAGAACTTGAATTAAAGGGTAAATAAGGTTCAATTTACACTAAACAAACTGATTACAATAATTTTTAACTGAAAATTACAACTGGAAACTAAATTATACTAAGAACGACATTAACTAAACTAAGCTACAACTATACTACTCTCCCTCCAATGCTTCACTTTTTCTTGACTTATATAGATCCTTGGGGTCCTCAATGACTTTCCCACTTTAGTTCTCAGCCCTTGGATGTCCATAATTGATCTTGGCCGTTCTATCCATTTTGGCGGGAAATGCTTATAAGCCAATTGGGTTGGTTTGGTGGGTTATAGGTGGGATTATTAATGGTGGGTGTACTGGGGGAACGGAGGTGAGGTTGAGGGGACAAAGTACCCTGGTAATTAGGGCGAGGGAAAATGAGGTTAGGGGTGGTTTTGACCGGTGGTTTGACTGGGGGGAAGGTTTATTAATAACGGGGGTGTTTATTTGTGGAGTTTGGGCCAGGGAGTGAAATGGGCCAAGGGGTGAAATGGGATTGGGTTGTGTAAATGGGATGGGGTGGGTTTTTATTAGTGTTGGGTTTGTTTTTGGGTTTATAAGTAACCAAGGGTCCATTTGATAAGTAGTAAACAATAAGGACCAAAAATGTAAAACACCAAAAGTTGGGGGACCTGAATTGCAACTTTCCAAAATATATCATAAGGGCCAAACTTGACAACTTTTATTTATCCAAGGACCATAAATGTAATTTTACAAAATTTGAAATCCCAAGGACCAAAACTGTCATTTTTCCAAACTTTAGGGACTAGACTTGCCATTTATGCAAACTTTGTTGATTTTTATCTGTTTTTAAACATTTTGCATCTGAAACATATAAAAACACAATACAATGATATTTTCTGTATTTTGATGCATTTTAAAGTGTTTTTGACTGTTTTTGCAGTGCAGATGGAACAAAAATGATGAGTATTTGAGCACTCATCACACTACTTCCCCATTCCCTAGATCTTCATCGGAATCTGACGAGTAGTAAAAGGGGCCATTTTCATGGTCGGTGTCATGGTCAGATTCGTCCATATCAGAGTGGTTGTCAAGGTGATGATCGGGTGGTAGGTTTGGTGGGTTTCTGTTTTCAACAATAGGGGGTAGGTCGGGTAACTGAAAGTTCCTACGGCGAAAAACACGAATAACAGGGATCAAATGGTCAATATTATTCATGAAGAAGTATTACGAACAAAAGCACGAAGAAATAAGATAGACTAAAGAAATCCTAGAAAAATAAAATAAAAATCTCACTAGAAAGGAATCTAGCGAGTAGACCTAATAAAATAAAAATTCTACCTAAACAATAAATATTCCCCGGCAGCGGCGCCAAAAACTTGATGCGTGGTTTTGAGACCTTACAACAGGTTTTACCTCTCGAGGGATCTCAAGAGGCTTACAACCCCACCAGGCAGTGTACCTGACCGATGTAGTATAGNCTCTTTAAATCATAACCTGACGGCCTACAACTTCTAACAACTGACGGCGTCAGGTGTTAATCTCAAAAATCTTTCTGGCCCGTCATTTGATAATTGGTTTCCACTCTTTTGTCAAGGCTTGCTGACGGCGTCACCTTGTGACTCTGACGCCGTCAGGTTGTAATTTCTGCTTCTTTTGAGACTTTGTCGTTTTCTTAACTTTTATGCTCCAAAAACATCCAAATATGCATGTTTTCCAGAATTCTTCTCAAAAGTACCTAAAATGACAAAAGGAACGATTTAGGGCAATATTTGATCACATTTATACGAATTAAGGCTTAAATGACCCCTTAAAAGCGTAACACTTTTCGTCTCATGACCACACAAGCAAGAAATACTAAAATGACCATATAGCATTTAATGTGGGTCGAGCAACATGCATGCAACACAATCCATATATATTTTTCATCTTAACAAAACATATACATTTAGCACTTGGTAACCTCATTTAGCAACACAAGAACATGATATAAACAAGATTTGAAAAGTTTTGATGAAAACTTACAAATGGTGTGTTTGTACGTGGCTAGGAGGAACAAGAAACAACCCAAATTGCACCAAATTTACCCAAATCACGTTCCGATTAACACAAAACTCTTGAAGTTAATACCCAGTTAACTTTAACTTCAAAAATTACTTGTGGATCTTGAATTTATGTATATTTCGGCTAGAGGAAGTAAGGAAGAAGAAAGTAGATGAAAATTTGAGTTTCGTAAGTTAAAATGAACATGTTAAAGGTATATAGGATATTAGATTTGGTTAATAGAATGTTTTATGGATAATAAGGTGTTTAACTTTTTTCCTTAGTGGGGAAGGGTTGTTGTGGCCGGTTAGGATCCAGGGGGGGATAAAAATAAAGATTTTGACTCCTCTTTGGTATATCGTGTGTCGGTTTAAGGTTAAATGTAACCGTAACGTCCCGGTTTGACGTTTTTGGACACGTATACGCAAAATAAAGTTTTTAGCCACGTTTTTGTCAGAAATGTAATAAATGTCATTACTGACTCAAAATATATTTACTTGACTTTTACCATAGGTACTGTAGTGCGGCATTGTTTTTCAGAAAAATGTGAGAAAGCTCTCAGGAAATTACAAAACTTGTCGGTAACTATCCCAAATGGATTAATTTATACTTACTGACCAAAATAGACTTTTTCAGTACTGACTGTAAGCTACAGTGTGCTGGAAAGCTCCCGAAAATATTTAGAAATGTACAGAAACATGCAGAAACATGCAAAATGCATATAATACTCAAAATAAATATAATAAATAGAAATGTATTATTAAATTAATTTATGAAAAATACCATTTGTCACACAAAGACAAGATAATAGAAAACGACTCGAAAAGAGACATTTTTGAAAAAGGTGTTATCATTCATTTATTCATCAGAGTTTTTATAGTAAAAGATATACTTTTATCAAAAGAGAGGTCCCTAAGATACGTTTTAAGGCAAAAACTGATGAATGATAACTATTATGGACGTCCTCATGTCTAGTTCTTCTCCGTGCCAGGGTTCCTAAAGAGCTCAATTACCTAGGATAACATGCTTAAAAGTCAACACTAGGGTTGAGTGAGAGTCATAGGTTTAAGTAAATAGAGAATGAATACAAGTTCCACAGGGTTCAGCTTAAACCCTATGTGTGAAAAAGTTTAGTGGTAGTGGGTATATTGCACTAAGCTTATGAACCACACGTTAACAGTCCGGGTCATGGGGTCTGCAGACCAAACCATGAAGGGACAGGAAGGATAACTTGCCAAAGTTAACCCTTCAGAAGTTTCAAATATAATACTTATTGATACCCTCTAGTGAGAGGTAGTATTAACAGGAGTTGTCAAACTCCAGTAGGTCTATCAATTATATTCGCGTTCACTCGCAAGTGATTAGATTCATGAATTTGGTTATATAGTGGTGGCAGATAGTTTACTCGTGCAACAACCAAAGAAAAAGACTTGTATTCGGTTTAAAGCATGTATCCCCCTCACGGGGTTGTAAAGCATTTAAAAGAGTGAGGCTATAAAAACTCACCTGAGTCTAAGGTAAGTAGGGTAAGGATTTAGACAAGTCACTCACGTATCCTGGGGGTAGTGTAGGTGCGTGTATGTCAAGTCCTAGTTTAGGTTTTTAAGTTTTTCAAGCAATTAATCTTAGGGTTTCTAGATATAACATAACACCGTTCAGGCCATCATAATCTAGAAATATATACCCCTCACATGAAGTTCCCTAGTATTGTATTATGTTACTTAACAGAATACCGTTCGGGCCATCATAATTCAGAAGTACATAGTCCTCACATGAAGTTCCCTAGTATTGTGTCATGTTGTTATTAAAGTTTAGTTATAACATAACACCGTTCAGGCCATCATAATTCAGAGGTCATGCAATAATCGTTTGAGGAGCCAGGGCACTTTAAATCGTAAACCTAGCAAACTCGTCAAAACGAAATATCCACATGATACCCCTCACATGAAGCTCCCTAGTATTGTGTTATGCTTCTAACTTTAAATAGGTTTTTATATTAATATGAAAATAGTCCGTTTATACCCTTCAAGTTTGCACATTTACAATTTCTACCCTAAACTTATAAACTTATAACATTTAAGCATATAACTTTCTATCTTTTACACAATTAGTCCCTATACTTATATATTTTAGAGAAATGATAGACATGGTCCTTAAACTATACTAACTTTCAATATTTACCCTTTATACCCTTAACTTAACAATATTTATAAAACTAGTCCTTATAAGTTTATAACTTATTTTACTTTCTATCCTAGGGTTTTAAAACATTGAAAAAAGAGTCCTATACTTCTAACTTCCAAGAAATGTCAAAAACAGTCCCTGGACTTCAGATTTTCAGAAATTTACCATATATACCCTTATGCATAAAAACTATTGCATAACTAGTCCTTTTACTACACAAATTATGTTTTTATGAAACAAAAGAGTTTCCTATCTTATATTTAGCTAATATATACTTAACTAAGTCTCCTAGTTCAGATTATATCACATAATAAGGCAATTTAGCACATAATCATGTAATTATGTAAAATTAGGGTTTTAAAATGAAAACTCCTAGATGAAATTGATCAAGGCTTATCTAAAGGTTCTAAGGCATATCCTAGGAGTCCTATATCAGTACTAAGGCTACTAGGATCAAAGTTGAGGCTTACCTAGGTCGTGGGAGGCTTAACGATGGAACTAGGGTTTTCTCAGCTAGAAATGGGACTCGATAAGGATCAAGGCTATACTATACTACTTCTAGGGCTTCTAGGGACTTAGTACTACAGAAGTTTATAAGGTNTAGAGGAGCCAGGGCACTTTAAATCGTAAACCTAGCAAACTCGTCAAAACGAAATATCCACATGATACCCCTCACATGAAGCTCCCTAGTATTGTGTTATGCTTCTAACTTTAAATAGGTTTTTATATTAATATGAAAATAGTCCGTTTATACCCTTTAAGTTTGCACATTTACAATTTCTACCCTAAACTTATAAACTTATAACATTTAAGCATATAACTTTCTATCTTTTACACAATTAGTCCCTATACTTATATATTTTAGAGAAATGATAGAAATGGTCCTTAAACTATACTAACTTTCAATATTTACCCTTTATACCCTTAACTTAACAATATTTATAAAACTAGTCCTTATAAGTTTATAACTTATTTTACTTTCTATCCTAGGGTTTTAAAACATTGAAAAAAGAGTCCTAGACTTCTAACTTCCAAGGAATGTCAAAAACAGTCCCTGGACTTCATATTTTCAGAAATTTACCATATATACCCTTATGCATAAAAACTATTGCATAACTAGTCCTTTTACTACACAAATTATGTTTTTATGAAACAAAAGAGTTTCCTATCTTATATTTAGCTAATATATACTTAACTAAGTCTCCTAGTTCAGATTATTTCACATAATAAGGCAATTTAGCACATAAAAATGTAATTATGTAAAATTAGGGTTTTAAAATGAAAACTCCTAGATGAAATTGATCAAGGCTTATCTAAAGGTTCTAAGGCATATCCTAGGAGTCCTATATCAGTATTAAGGCTACTAGGATCAAAGTTGAGGCTTACCTAGGTCGTGGGAGGCTTAACGATGGAACTAGGGTTTTCTCAGCTAGAAATGGGACTCGATAAGGATCAAGGCTATACTATACTACTTCTAGGGCTTCTAAGGACTTAGTACTACAGAAGTTTATAAGGTAAAGAAGAATGGGAGGTGTGGAATGAAATGGTGAGGGATTGCTCGCTATTTATAGGGTCCGTTTGTGTAGCGAGCAAGAAAAGGAAGCAAGAGGTGTCGGGGGTGGTGAGTATCCTAAGCTACTAGCTAACTAAGGAGACCTAGATGGTGACTAATGGTTGCTATGGGGTAGCTAGGGGGCGCCATAGGCCAGTTGTGGCCAAGGTTGAAGATAGCGAGAAAGGTGGTGATAAGGAGGTGATCCACCTCCTTGATTGCTTTCTAGGGAGGTGTTAGGGTGTGTGATAGGTTTAGGTAAGGTGCTAGGGTTCTTGGTTGCAAGATTTGAGGTGCTATGGTAGCTTAGTTTAGGTGTTAGGTTTAGTTTTAACCTAGTTTTGTTTTGTGAGAGTTTAGGGTTAGCCTAGGGTTTAGTGCCTAGATTAGGGTCCTATGAGTGTTTAGTGACTAATATTAAGTCCTAGGAGGCTTATACTAAGTGATGGTAGCTTATGATAAAGATTTGGGAAAGTTTAACCTGGTTTCTGGGAAGTTATGACCTAATTAGGGTTTTGTACTTATGGGACTTGTACCTAAGTTCTAAGGAGTTGTACTATGATCTAGGGAGTCTAATATGTCCTAAAGTTGCTATTGTAACTTATACCTAAGCCTTGAACACTTTCAAACTAGTTCAGGTAAGCAATTGGGGTTTTAAAGATAACCGTAAACACATAGGTGCAATTAGGGTTGTCTGATAAGCATAATGTACTAGAGTGATAGTTTATTTAGTGTAAATGTGTTTGTAACCTTGACTTGACATACTGGGATGTTTACATCAAGTAAACATAGTGGTGGTTGGCATAGGTGGATACGTGAGCTTGTATAGAGGTTAGTTAGGTCATAGAGATATAGTAAAGCAAAAATTTAGCTCGGGAAATTTCTATAGGCATTTCTAACCTAGATAGTGCTTAGTGAAGTCCTAAGTTAAGTTATTAAGGCTTTACTAACCTAGGAGGAAGTTAGTGGGTTGCTACAGTCTCCTATCCTAAAAGAAAATCTCGACCTAAGATTTAGCTAGGGTTAGTGGGCGAGGGTGAGAATAGATGGGGATATTTAGCACGGATTTATCCTCTCATTCCCAAGAATACTCTGGTCCTCTCCTAGAGTCCCAGCGTACCTTGATGATAGGAATTCGGTGATGTTTTAGATTTTTGACCTCTCGATCCATAATTTCGACTGGTTCCTCTGTGAAATTGAGCTTATCATCCAACTGAAGCTCTTTCATAGGAATGATGAGTGATTCGTCGAATAAACACTTCTTAAGATTTGAGACGTGAAATGTATCTGATGAGGTGAAAAGTGTACCCGTTTTAGACGGTCATTTAAGCTTTAATTCGTGTTAATATGATCAAATATTGCCTTAAATCGTTCCTTTTGTCATTTTAGGTACTTTTGAGAAGAATTCTGGAAAACACATCATTTTGGACGTTTTTGGAGCATAAAGTAAAGAAAACGACAAAGTCTCAAAAGAATGCTGGAAATCCTTCCTTACGGCGTCAGAGTCACAAGGTGACGCCGTCAGCCAACCAAGACAAAGGAGTGGATTCTGACTATACGTTACGCCCTAAGAAGAAAACGTGAAAATAACACCTGACGGCGTCAGGTGTTATGGTTCCTAGGCCGTCAGGTGTTAAGTTAAAGAGAGACGGCCCAGAGCGAGTTTACAAGTGACGGCGTCAGAAGTAGATCTAGGCCATCCGAGAACCCTAATGGCGGCGAGCTGACGGCGTCAGAGACTATAACCTGACGCCGTCAGAGTGTATTTTCTATATATCCTTTTCTATTTTTCATTCATTAGTGTGCAACTTTTTGGGAACAAACCCTAGACGATTTTGTCAGCTTTTTTCAAGGGTTTTTTCACCCTTGATTCTTCCATGTTCAATTAAAGATAAGTCTCCATTCAAATTAATCAATATGTCTATGTGTTGGTTAATTTATCTTATGCTTGTCTTTCAATTAACATGCTCGCTAGATTTATCTTGTGTTTGCTTAGATCTAATAAACCTAACTATTGGATTATTGGTTGTTGGTGTGTTATTAATTGTATTGGATGATTGTTTATGATGTTAGGCTTAAGAAAACTGGCTAACCTCCTATACGTAACTTGCTTGAACGTCTTAAGAAACATGAACCAATACGTATCAGGTTTTATGGTTGTATTTAATGCATGAGCGAATTCTAAATGATCCCATGTTTAGGAGCTTCTTAGCCGCCTCGACATAGGAGTGAAGTAGGAGCTTATAGAGTTGGGGAAGTACGTACGCCACCCCACGAATGGTATTAAGGAATACACCCGTCATCCACGCAATTAATACACACTAACAAACGGTAAAAGATAGTTAGGGAGTAAGAAATCTAAGTAAACACACTTGTCTCCATATAAGTTTCACAAATCTTTTATTTTCTGTTATTTTATTTTATTTGCAATAGTAGTTTTTGGGTTAGTTGCGCTAGCAACTAATTCCGCCCACTCCTTCAAACCCGAGATTTTACTTGCTTTCATAAAATATAAAAAATACAAAAATAATCTTCCCTCACCCTTAGACCTAATTAGAGAGCTTTTCATACCTAACGAACACTATTCCCTGTGGAGAAGATCAATCCCCGTACTTACCACTACACTATACTAACATCGGTCAGGTACACTGCCTGGTGGGGTTGTAAGCCTCTTGAGATCCCTTGAGAGGTAAAACCTTTTTGTAAGGTTGCAAAACCACGCATCAGTATCGTGTATGTTACTTAGTTCATCCGGCAATTCAAGTCGGTATGCCACTGGACCAATTCGTTCTAGATCTTAAATGGTCCAATGTATCTCGGACTAAGTTTTCCTTGCTTTCCGAGATGAAAGACACCTTTCCTAGGTGAAATTTTCAACATAACCTTGTCTCCGACTTGAAATTCTAAAGGCTTACGTCTTATATCGGCATAATTCTTTTGCCGGTCCCTTGCGGCTTGTAGGCGTTGTCGGATTTGAACTATTTTCTCGTTAATCTCATGGATTATCTCTGGTCCCGTAAGTTGAACTTCTCCAACTTCGGCCCAGCAGACAAGGGATCTGCACTTATGTCCATAAAGTGCTTCAAATGGTGCTACCTTAATGCTAGCGTGATAACTATTATTATACGAGAATTCGATCAACGGTAAGTGTCTCTCCCATCCTTTTCCGAAATCTATCACACATGCTCGAAGCATATCTTCAAGTGTTTGGATTGTTCTTTCACTTTGACCGTCGGTCTGAGGATGATATGCCGTACTCATGTCTATCTGAGTACCTAAGGCCTTTTGCATAGATTGCCAAAATCTCGACGTGAAACGAGAATCACGATCCGATATGATAGATATTGGCACTCCATGTCGGGAAACTATTTCCTTGAGGTACAACCTAGCTAGGGTTTCCATATCATCCATTTCTCACACAGGAATGAAGTGATCTGATTTCGTAAGGCGATCCACTATTACCCAAATAGTATCATGCCTGTTGGATGTTCTAGGGAGTTTGGTGATAAAATCCATCGTAATCCTTTCCCACTTCCAAATGGGAATCTCAGGCTGTACCAATAAGCCGGATGGCTTTTGACATTCAGCCTTTACTCAAGAACATGTTAAACACTTGCCCACATATTTAGCAATGGATGCTGATGGAGCATTATGTGTCGTTGCGGTTTAGCAGTATTAATGCGTACTCAAGTTTTAAATTTATATTTAGCCAACTTATCAATAACACACACACTTAACGAGCAGTGTACCCGGTCAGTATGAATATAATGGTAAGTAGAGTGTCGATCACTAAGAGTGGAACGTATTATCTAGTTAACCTAATCATTATTTTAATATCCTAAGTTAGTTTTACAGTCTAATCTAACAAAAGGGGGTCCAACCTGAAAGACTGGGAAATTTCGGTTTTATTAAACAGTAAATTAAACTAATGAGCACGAATCAACGAAAAGCAAACACGTACACAGATAGATAGTTAGAAGCAGAAGAAGGCATGTCCTGATAGTTATGTAGCTTGTCACTTGTTTTATTGCTAGTTCTATATGAAGTGTATCGTAATCTTATCTGTCTCGTTGGATCTCATTATATCGGCGAGTAAACTCTTAATGATCACTTATGTTTATCCTATTTATCTAAAGACATCAGCTAAATAGGCGAGGAACAGATATGGTAGCCCAGAAGATTCAACTAAATACAGAGGTTATCAATGCACTAATATAAGTCACCAAAAACATCATCATATAGACTTTAATTGATGGGAAAATAATTTGAAGGGGTGCGGTATGGTAGCCGATAACAGCCCATCAATCCTGATGAATTAAAGCGTACTATTACAATAAAACAAAACTACTTAATTAATTAAATACATGCAGGACCTTCTTACAGCTCTAATATCTTCGATTTGGATGTGTCTTGTGATGCTTCTTCGACTGAGTTCGTCTCTTTAGGGTTATGTTGCACACAAAATTCGTATAGGTCTTGGGGTATTTATAGTTTTTGTCTGAGGGCACGATGCGGCGCATGTCATAGGTAAATGCGGCGCATGTACTTAACTTCGCGTGGGGTCCAAGATTAATATATTCTGGAATATTCGTACACCGTCTTCAGATGCGGTGTAACTTGAATCTTTATGCGGCACATGACCTTCAGTGTCTTGGATTGTATCTGGCGAAGTCTTGATAGTGATACGCCGTATGTCAGAAGTATAATGCGGCGTATCTGGAGTAGAACAAGCTTGATCTTCTTTGTTGACCAAAGTTTCATAACCAGTGCATGGTAGAATACCATGCGGCGCATTCTTCAAAGTCAGGCAATGGTCTTCGAATTCATCTAAGTATGATATTGCGGCGTATCTGTTAATAGAGATACAGCGCATCTTCTGGATTTCAGTAGACTTTTGACTTCTTGCTTGTTTTGCTCCATAATTCGTCCAAAATTGCCAAGTTTCACCAATTCCTTGTTTTTACCTGAGAATTACTAAAGTAAACAATTAAGTATCGATTCTCATAGATAATGTAGTAAAACAAGTCAAATAAATAGGATAAATGATGACAATAATATGTACTTATTTGATGTCATCAGATGCCTTCATGTCGGGCCACCAATAGTGTTTCTTTAGATTTTGACACATCTTGTCAGNGTTCGTCTCTTTAGGGTTATGTTGCACACAAAATTCGTATAGGTCTTGGGGTATTTATAGTTTCTGTCTGAGGGCACGATGCGGCGCATGTCATAGGTAGATGCGGCGCATGTACTTAACTTCGCGTGGGGTCCAAGATTAATATATTCTGGAATATTCGTACACCGTCTTCAGATGCGGTGTAACTTGAATCTTTATGCGGCACATGACCTTCAGTGTCTTGGATTGTATCTGGTGAAGTCTTGATAGTGATACGCCGTATGTCAGAAGTATAATGCGGCGTATCTGGAGTAGAACAAGCTTGATCTTCTTCGTTGACCAAAGTTTCATAAGCGGTGCATGGTAGAATTCCATGCGGCGCATTCTTCAAAGTCAGGCAATGGTCTTCGAATTCATCTAAGTATGATATTGCGGCGTATCTGTTAATAGAGATACGGCGCATCTTCTGGATTTCAGTAGACTTTTGACTTTTTGCTTGTTTTGCTCCATAATTCGTCCAAAATTGCCAAGTTTCACCAATTCCTTGTTTTTACCTGAGAATTACTAATGTAAACAATTAAGTATCGATTCTCATAGATAATGTAGTAAAACAAGTCAAATAAATAGGATAAATGATGACAATAATATGTACTTATTTGATGTCATCAGATGCCTTCATGTCGGGTCACCAATTGTGTTTCTTTAGATTTTGAAACATCTTGTCAGAACTTGGATGGATAGAGTACTTAGATTTATGGGACTCATGCATTATTATGTTCCTTAAGTTACCATGATATGGTAACCATCTCCGACCCTTAATACAACGAGTTCAGTATGAACGTATCTCAAAAGCCTTAACCTTCCCTCATAAGTTCTTAATTCTACGATCTTCCTTTTTGAGGGCTTCATTCTGGGCTTTGAGTATTCGGGAAGGTAAATCCGAATGAAGAGTCATAACTAACGACCTAAGTCTAAGTGGTTTGATTCATTCCTTTCGGCTAAAAGCATCTGCTACTACGTTAGCTTTGCCAGGGTGGTAACGAATGTCACAATCGTAATCAGCGAGCAGTTCTATCCAACGTCGTTGTGTCATGTTCAACTCTTTTTGATTAAGAATATGCTGTAGGCTTTTATGATTGGTGAAAACCGTACACTTAGTGCCATACATATAATGTCTCCATATTCTTAGAGCGAACACCACTGCTCCTAATTCTAGATCATGTGTAGTGTAGTTTTCCTCATGTGTCTTGAGTTGTCGTGAAGCATAAGCGATGACCTTATTTCTTTGCATCAATACAGCTCCAAGACCTCGACGTGAAGCATCACATTAAACAATGAAATCATCGTTTCCCTCTGGTAATGCTAAGATCGAAGCTTCACACAACTTTCTCTTCAAAAGTTGGAAAGCTATCTCTTGATCTTTTCCCCAGATAAACTTCCTGTTTATCTGGGTTAACTCTGTTAAAGGTTTTGCTATCTTTGAAAATCCCTCAATAAACCTTCGATAATAGTCCGCGAGTCCTAAGAATTGTCGTATTTCAGTAGGATTTGTAGGATTCGACCAATTCTTGACAGCTAAATTTTTTGCAGGATCGACACGAAGTCCTTGTTTATCTATCATGTGTCCTATAGGATAATTAAAATCTCATCGTTGATAGGAATATGGATGATTTTCTCGTCACAGAGAATCTTAGCTTGATTCTTGGACAACCAATCCATTCTCACAACAACGTCAAAACTACCGAGTTTTATAGGTATGAGGTCGATCTCAAAAGGGTGGTTAAGTAAGGTTAAGGTACAACCCAGGATGACGATGTTAGTACTAACTAGGTTTTTGTCAGCCATTTCTATGTTATACTCCCTCCGTCCCAAAATAATTGTCCTCATTTGACTTTTTAAAGTCTAAATTTCTCACCTTTGATCTTTAATATTTTTGTATGTGTTATATAATACTTGATGAAAATTATACCGATGAAAAAACATTTAAAAACCATTTCATTTATATATTTTGCATCAATTATTATATAACACAAACAAAAATATTTAAGATCAAAGTTGAGAAATTAAGACTTTAAAAAGTCAAATGAGGACAATTATTTTGGGACGGAGGGAGTAGTAGGTATTTAAGGCTATGGGTTTAATTCTAAGTCTAGAGGCAAAAGGTATAGATACGAAACTCTTATCGGCTCCCAAATCAAATAACACTCTAACTAAGTGGTGGTTTAAGAGAAACTTACCCGTGACTACGCTCGGATGTTGGACGTTCCTATCCCTCAACATATAGGCTCTTCCCTGGGCACCATCAATATTTTTCTTTGGACATCTATTTGCATATTGTCCCTTTTCTCCACAAGCATGACAAATGATCGTTGCTGGTCGTGGATTACCCCCAGTGGTTGGTCCTTTTTACCTGCAATCCTTTGTCTGATGGCCCACCTTGTTACATGTATTACACTTAATGGAACAAGGCCCTGTGTGATGCCAGTTGCATTTCTTAAACAGAGGGGCTTTCCCAGCATAACCACTTCCCTCATTTGGAGTGGCGGCATATGCTCTAGCAGTCTCTTGCCTTGGGTTCGGTTGAGGATAAGGGTTCGTACGATTATTACTGTTAGTGTTACGGGTGTTGCCGAAAGCTCTCCCATCGTGGAACTTTCGTTTATTATCGTTGGGCGCTGGCACAGGGTTGTGCTTTGTTACTTGATCCATTAACCTTAAAGTAATGTCAATGGCTTCCTCTAAAGTTTGAGGTTTAGAGGCAGTAACATTCTCTTCGATACTCCGGAGTAAACCTCCGATGAAAACTTCTATCATCTTTTCAACAGTCGGCAGCATTGTAGGACACAAAGTTGCCAACTCTTGAAATCTCCTAATATAAGTTTTAACATCATTCCCCTTAACAGTCAAGTTATATAACTCATCTTCCATTTTCTTAACTTCCGTTCGAGGACAGTATTTCTTAATTATAAGATTCTTAAACTCAGCCCAGGAGAGCTTGTATGCCTCTTCTGCCAATTCTTGACAGCTAAATTTTTTGCAGGATCGACACGAAGTCCTTGTTTATCTATCATGTGTCCTATAGGATAATTAAAATCTCATCGTTGATAGGAATATGGATGATTTTCTCATCACAGAGAATCTTAGCTTGATTCTTGGACAACCAATCCATTCTCACAACAACGTCAAAACTACCGAGTTTTATAGGTATGAGGTCGATCTCAAAAGGGTGGTTAAGTAAGGTTAAGGTACAACCCTGGATGACGATGTTAGTACTAACTAGGTTTTTGTCAGCCATTTCTATGTTATACTCCCTCCGTCCCAAAATAATTATCCTCATTTGACTTTTTAAAGTCTAAATTTCTCACCTTTGATCTTTAATATTTTTGTATGTGTTATATAATACTTGATGAAAATTATACCGATGGAAAAACATTTAAAAACCATTTCATTTATATATTTTGCATCAATTATTATATAACACAAACAAAAATATTTAAGATCAAAATTGAGAAATTAAGACTTTAAAAAGTCAAATGAGGACAATTATTTTGGGACGGAGGGAGTAGTAGGTATTTAAGGCTATGGGTTTAATTCTAAGTCTAGAGGCAAAAGGTATAGATACGAAACTCTTATCGGCTCCCAAATCAAATAACACTCTAACTAAGTGGTGGTTTAAGAGAAACTTACCCGTGACTACGCTCGGATCTTGTTGGTCGTTCCTATCCCTCAACATATAGGCTCTTCCCTGGGCACCATCAATATTTTTCTTTGGACATCTATTTGCATATTGTCCCTTTTCTCCACAAGCATGACAAATGATCGTTGCTGGTCGTGGATTACCCCCAGTGGTTGGTCCTTTTTACCTGCAATCCTTTGTCTGATGGCCCACCTTGTTACATGTATTACACTTAATGGAACAAGGCCCTGTGTGATGCCAGTTGCATTTCTTAAACAGAGGGGCTCTCCCATCGTGGAACTTTCGTTTATTATCGTTGGGCGCTGGCACAGGGTTGTGCTTTGTTACTTGATCCATTAACCTTAAAGTAATGTCAATGGCTTCCTCTAAAGTTTGAGGTTTAGAGGCAGTAACATTCTCTTCGATACTCCGGAGTAAACCTCCGATGAAAACTTCTATCATCTTTTCAACAGTCGGCAGCATTTTAGGACACAAAGTTGCCAACTCTTGAAATCTCCTAATATAAGTTTTAACATCGTTCCCCTTAACAGTCAAGTTATATAACTCATCTTCCATTTTCTTAACTTCCGTTCGAGGACAGTATTTCTTAATTATAAGATTCTTAAACTCAGCCCAGGAGAGCTTGTATGCCTCTTCCATTCCTATTGGTTGGGCATACGAGTTCCACCAGGATAATGCTTCCTCGGTAAGAGTACCGGTAGCAAACTTAACTCTACAATCCTCGGTACAGTTACTACGGGAAAATACTGACTCACATCTCTCAAACCAGTGAATCAATCCTATGGCCCCTTCTGTCCCCTTGAAATTAAAGGGCTGACAGCTCATAAATTCCTTGTAGTTACTCTTCTTCGCTACAAGAATTTCGGGGTTTCTAGCCATGTCGGCATTCCTAGCTTCTAGTGCCGCAGTTACACTGTCAGCAACTAGTCGCTGGATGTCTTCCTGAGTCATGGCGGGAGTAGTGGGAGTAGCGGGAGTGGTTGTTCTTGTACGTGCCATTCTATAGACATTCGTAAGATAAGACGAGATAAGAATAGTGTCATAGTTTATGTTCTAATTCTTAGAACATTTTCTGATACCAGATGGGTAGGGAATCCTAAAACTAAAAGGGCGGATTTCCTAACAAGATTTGCCATATTCCACAAAAGTTTGTTTCCCTCCGTTTAAAGGCATAGTGATACTAAAAGATTATAAGTTTTAGTGTTCCTAGGTATGTCTATTTGTTTTAAATTTCCTAATAGACTCGAGTTCTCAAAACCTAAGGCAGGTCTATAGTGTATCCTAAATATAAGGCATAGGGGATCCTAATACAGGATACGTGTTGATAACGTCAAATATACCCATGATTCTTAGTGTCAATTTCCCCCGTTATTGCATCATTATACGATTAAGTACCTTCATTTATGCTCTTAGTCGTTTATATTTCATTTCAGGACAAGAGAAGAGAAAATGAACGTTTATGATGATTTATTGGCATGACCCACTAAAAATTGAAAATTACTCTCAAAGTTATAATGAAGACACAAATACTGCGGTCTAGTTAAGTGATGAGACTACACCGTTAGATGATTGATACTTCCAATTAATGAAGACTACGCCGTAGCATGAAAACTAGCTATGGCGTAATGGTGAAAACTACCAAGATATGCCGTAGTTAGTAATTGGACTACGGCGTAATAATGAAGATAAGAGCTCTACGCCCGTAACAAGTCATTGAGTTACGACGTAGGAGATATCTTATGAAGACTACGACGTAGATCTCCAACAAGCTACGCCGTAGAGGTTATGAACAAAGACTACGGCGTAGTCCTACAATACAACTACGCCGTAGCCTTGACAATGTGCAAGATAGGACAGACGATTTGACCATTTGACTCTTGTCGACTTTTACCCACTACGTAGAATGTTAGAATATGAATGTTGCTTAACCTTAATACCTTAATGACCTATCCCTAGCTCTCTTACCTTTATTTCCTATTCTATTTATTTATGTCTTGATTACTATTTACTTTATTCAACTAATACCCCTTACTATCTATCTTATTTTGCCAGAACAACAGCGCTTGGGACGACGCTCGGATTTATCTAAAGGCATACTACACATGACCGGGTACACTGCCCGTTAGTATGTGTTAATCCTTATAGCTCCAAGTTTATAAATGTAAAACAGGATGAATATAACGCATCAAGTTGTTGGCGCTGTTGCCGGGGAGCAGTTTATTTAGGCGAATTAAGGTATATTTCAATTTTCAAATTAAAAGATCAAAACAAATCATGCTGTGGAAAACTAGAGGGGGGGGGGTTGAATAGTTTTACGTCTTTTTAATTTACAAAACTTTGGTTATGAAAAACTTCGATTCTAATTTTATGTGAACTCAACTTGCTTACACGATTATAAACAATTTAGTCTACTAAAGAATATAATGACAAATATGTAAGTAAGTAAGTAAAGAGATACAAGGGAAGGATAAGGATGTGCATACAGCAGGACGTCTGACTTCACAACTAACCACACCTATGAAATTCTGAGTCTATGATTAACAAGCACATACACAACTTCACAAATGATTCCTACAGCAATATAGCCCGCTAC
>LBNU01029092.1:22961-43487 GCA_014162995.1 Artemisia annua
GAGTTAAAAGATAACACCCCGCGAGACAAAGGGTTTAAGTGGTTTCGGTCTACGAATCTCCTCTTCGTCTACTCCACTCCCGAGCACCCTAACTCGAGAGTTTTCTTCCACTATGTCGAACAAGCCCTTTAGTGGCGGAGAAAACCTTACACAACAACTTTTTGCTTACACCAATTAACGACACTAGCTAAATGTCGGGTTCTAATTTTAGCTAGAAAAACCAATCTCACACACTACACTAATTAGCACGAATTCTACACCACTTGGTACACACCACAACTTCTTCACTACTTCAACACCATTCACTGACTTGCACCTACTTCCTTCTTCTCCTTACACAAATATACACTACTAATCTACAATACTTCTTAAACTTGATGTTGAAGAAGTATTCTTCTCTTGCACTTTGGATGAGGATGGATGAGGAGGGTTTGAATCACTTGAAACAAGGATTAATAATATTATGATCAAAGGGTTTTGAAAGATGTTTAGAGAGGATTGGATCTGAAATTTAGTTTAAAAGGTGAGGAAAAATACCAGTTTTAAGGTGGTATTTATAGGCAAAGAATTCTGATAACAGGAGCGTGCCGGCCCCCTTAAAATTAAGGGGGCCGCCCACCTGTAATGGCCAGATTGTTTGTCTTTTTCTGGGAAAAGTTTATTTGGTGAAAAACTAACTGATTTTGGTTAAAAATTTGAATTCATATATTTAGTATGATTTAAACATTTTCCTTTATTACCAAAAGTGTTTTTCAAAAATATATAATATGTTTATATTATTTAATAAACTTTGTAATAATTAATTAAATACCCCTTTGATCATGAAATGTATTAAGTACTTGTTTATTCATACCTTAAGTGATTTAGTTGGATAAAATGATATAAACTAACTTAATACTTGTTTATGTAGTAATCTTATCTTACGTTTAATGTTTTTACATTTTGTGATCATCAAAACATAGAGATATCGAAAAATATAAATAACGTTTTTATGCATTATTTATATCAACAATCTCCCCCTTTTTGATAATTACAAAATCTAAACTCATTAAAACAAAAATTAGTATATACACAAGTATTTTGTGAGTTTATATCAATTCTCCCCCTTTTTGTTAGCATCAAAAAGGTTATCCCGATCAGCTTGGAGCTCCCCCTTGACGTATACTCCCCCTCGTTTTGAGGTCATAAAATAAATCGAGATATGGAAGGCTTGCAAAAATATTTAGAGTACACAATATATATAGAATGCATACATATAGAGCAAGACAACTAAATTAAATTCATGGCAATAACAAGACATTCATTAATAAAATTATTAAAATAGATTATGTGAAAGACATAATCTTTAGTACATAAGCATGCATATATGCTTTTCTTAGTAAACTACACTAAGAAGATACTAAGTTGCCATCTTGAGGTTACTTGGACTTGCTTGGTTACAAAAGATTTTTGGTGTTTTTATTCGGAAGCATGGAGGTTTGGTTTAGTGGTTTGATGGTGATGGGTATGGAGTGGAAGGGTTGTTTCTAGGGATATTGTTTCGAATGAGAGGATGTATTGGATGAGGGCGAGTGAGAAGATATTCAATCCAAGAAATATCTTGACTTAAGTCAAGAATTTGTTTTTGTAGGAAATAGAAACAAGGACAATAGTAGGTGTGGTTGGTGACTTGATCCAAATTGAGTGAGTGAGGTAAACAATTTGAATATGGAGATGAGGGAGGTTTGTCCAAGTTGCGTTGTGCAAGATGCATAGCATTTAGATCACGAAGATCTCGAATGACATTGAGTTCTTCACGGAATTTTTGCTTTTTCGTGGCATTGTGGAGTGGTTCATTTGGTTGATGTGGATGAATTGGGGTTGTGTAGTTGGATGGGAAGTTGTTTGAGGTGTAATTGGATGATTGACCATAATTGTATGGATCATTATAGTTGAATGAAGGTGTGGTAGAGGTTTGACCAAGATTGTATGGATTGTAATGAGGTTCAAAGGAATGACCTTGTGGATTTGGATTGAAGTTGGGGAAGTAAGTGGTTGTAGGTATTGGTTGTTGTTCAATCCCTATGGATGTGATGGCATTGTTTTGAGGGCTTTTTTTTCTCTTCCAAGTGGATTTTTCGGTCATCCTTGCTAGCCTTGAGGCTTTTGACTTTGGTTTGTTGGGAGAAGTCATGATGGAGTAAGTGATGATTTGTGGTGATGAGGGGTATTTATAGTGTGATGATTATGTGTTTATGGAAGGATAATATGTGTTGTATTTGATGGACAAAATGTGTTTGCGAATTCAGGGAAATGAGGAATCAAAATAGGGTGAAATGGGCAAAAAAGCAGAAAGCAAACAGGAAACCTCGTCCTACAGATGGCCGGCCCCCTTAATTGGTGGCCGGTCCCCTTAATTTTAAGGGGGCCGCCCCTTTGATTTAAGGGGGCCGCCCTGGTCTGAGGATCCAGGTTGCCAGAAACGGGTTTTTGGTAAAGTTTTTCCAGAAAGGTGTTTGTTTTGGGCAAGACCAACTCTTTAGGCAACTAGGCAAGCATTTTCATAGTGGAATTTACATAAAAAGTATACATGCAAGCAAATAAACATATAATCATAATTAAGCATGCATATTAAGCTAATAAGTATTTAAGCAATTAATATCACCTAAAACAACTAACTTAAGTAAATGCACCTATTAGTGGCAAACTAGTGATGGAGCAAATGTGACAATGAAATTCTTGATTATGTTCTAGTGTGTGCCTATATGAAACAAATGTGGAGTAAAGATTGTTTCGACTCTTATGAAAGACAAGTAATCCTAAGAAACAATCTTTAGTCTCCTTGAATTAACTTTGCTCACTTCTGAATGTCATATGTAAGTATACATTGGATTATATACTTATAGATAACGAGAGTGAGATTATTATGCATGATTTGAGAGAAAAACGTTTTTATCATTATTCAGCAATGAGTTTTCCTAATCGTGAGAATGATTTTGAAATGAATTGAGGTTTTTCTTGAAAGTATAATTATGCAAACAAAATATCTCAATTTCAGATTTTGTGCAAAATAGAATCCTAGACTCAGATTTGAGAAGAAAGAAGAAAACAAAGAACATTTTTATCATCAGATGGCCGGCCCCCTTAAAGTGAGGCCGATCCCCTTAAATTTAAGGGGGCCGCCCTTGTAACTTTAAGTGGTCCGCCCATCTAATAACTAAAAGTGTCCAGAATTTTGAAAATTTCAGAAAGTTTTGATCCTTCAAGAAAATTCAATCAATTTGTTCCATCATTCCTAATCCTAAACACAAGTGGTTAAATAATTCACGCTTAAGGGGCTTAGTGAATATGTCGGCAATGTTATCTTCCGAAGCTACCTTTTCAATTGTAATGTTTCCTTTTTGTACATTATCCCTAAGGAAGTGATGACGTATTTCTATATGTTTAGTCCTAGAGTGTTGAACAGGGTTCTTACTTAAATCTATAGCTCCTTTGTTATCGNCTCGAGAGGTAAAACGTAGTGCGTGTTGCAATCCACGCGCATCAGTATGTTAGTTTGGTCAAAACTTTTTGGTGTGCGTTTAGATCCGAATCTGGATAGATGTCAAGTTTGATTTTCTTATGAGTACGTGTGTGTTTAGAGTGCATGGCCTTCTGAGGATAGTTTTTCTACTCATAAGAGACCATGGGGAATTTTTGGTGTGAGTTGTGGAGCTTGTTTTGTCATGATTGTATGTGGGTGAATTTACCCCTAAAATTCTGCGTTTTCTGAAATTATTTGTGCAAGGGATTTAGTGAGTGTAAGTGATTGGTGGTGCTTAGTGTGGAGTCTAGGTGAACTATAGTGGTTTATTTGAACTTTTGACATCCATCATATGTGTATTACATAGACTATAGCTTTTAGCTCGGTCGCGTGTAATGTGGGTTTATTTTGTTGTATAGATATGTGATTGTTTAATTGGAAGCTGCAAAGACAGAGTTGAGTTCATAGTCCCATTTTTACTTTGTTTCAAACTTGGGATGGGAATGATGCTTGTGTTAAATTGTGATTTTAAGTTACTGTGATTATGTGTCTAATAAATTCATGGACTTGTAAGTGGTTATTGTGTGTATGCTACATGTTATGTTAATGCGGTGTGGTTAAATTGTGGGAATCCAATTGGGGGGATGCTTATCCCGTTGCTCGTTCATGTGACCCAATTGATGATAAATGTTGTGATACTTGGATCGGTGGGCACGTTCCGTCCCAATTTATGTGTGATGTGGTACTTGGATCGGTGGGCACGTTCTGTCCCAATTGATAATGGATACGGTATTTAGATCGGTGGGCGTGTTCCGTCCCAATGGTTGCCTTATGTTGTGTGATTGCATGCTAGCTTATCTGGTAACTATACTTAATGTCCTGCTATGTTTTATAATCACAGTGAACTGGTTGCCTTGAGTGATATTGTGTGTCATAAACCTATGAATCTCACCAACATTATGTTGACGTTCTAAGCATCATTTTTAGGTGAGCATTCTAAGGCTAAGGTTGAGGGAAACGACTAGACGAGACTTAGTTGCATTTGAGAAGAACTTACCTTATGTTTGGATTTGATTTTATTTTAGCTTGGTTGTGATAGGATTATGTCTTTCATTTGGTACTTTGAGATTTATTGAAGATACCTTTGGATATTTGTTTGGTTATTTTATTTAGGGGTATTGTTACGACACTTCATGTCTATACTTTGCTCTATTTATGTGCATGTAGTATTTCTCTATATAGACACCATGTGTTGTGATGATATCCATGAAGTTACACACTCGCGTTTCCGCCTTGGCGAGGTGTGACATATTGGTATCAGAGCCTTGGTTATAGAGAATTAGGTGGTTGAACCTAGACTATAACCTAGGAGTCCCTCATATAGTTGCATTTAGGATCTATGTGTAAGTATAGTACCTTACATGTCTATTTTCCTAATTTATGAGATGTTTATTTGAGTGTTTGGACGTCCGTTGAATCCCGATACTTAGTATTGTATATGTCATTATTTTTAGTATGGCACCTCCTGCGTATAGCAAGTTTCGATGGACTGTTGTGGTTCCTACTGGTTGCAAGAGGATGGGATCGATGAAACGTACTAACAGGAGGATCCGTGTTCGTGCTAGAATGTTTCCATGTTCGATTGAGGAAGAGTTACCCTTAGTAGATGTGGGTAAAGTGAACTTGGAGAGGTATGAGACGAAGGTGACCGATAAGGATGATTACATTGTTAGGTACCCTGGAAGGTGTCCTAAATTTCTAGAAGAAGGGGTAGTGCTTAGACCTCACGATCCATATGCATTTTTGGATCGTGTGGAAGAGGAGTATAAGAATCATAGGGATGGCTTTGCTAGTCATCCTCTACCACAGTTTGCGGGAGGTAGGATTGGATGGTTGAGTGAGGAAGATGAAGTGGATTCAGATCTGGAGTCCACTGTGAGTAACACGATTTAAGTGAAGAGTAGAGCTCGAGCCACGTGTGTCATCGTTGTTTAGCGTTATGTTTTGAATGTTTTTCTTTTGTTAACTTTAGATTTTGGAATTATGTTGGAATGTGGATTCTGTTGGATTTTGGGAAGTTTTCCCACGTTATTAATAATAAGGCTTGATCAAGTTTGAACATTTTATGTGTGCGATATGTGATTTATGGGTGTATTATATGATATTGATTCTTGAATGTGTGTATTTATGATTGTAACACCCCAACCCGATAAGGCTAAAGTGTCACATTCATGGTGTCAATCAGAAACATATACAAGCATAAACATTAATAATACAAATGTATACAAGGGTTACAAAGGTTCCATGATAAAGGAAATACGAAATCAGAACTAAGTACAAAAGACTAATCTAAAACATCTACGGAATTTCTACAAGCTCATCAAGTCAAATCTTCTCTAAAAGCTCCTAATGGCTCTCTTCACCCATAACCCAGCTTCCTTCTAAAACCTGCCGCGGGAGAAAGAAAACGCGGCTGAGCTTAAAAAGCCCAGTGAACAGATATAACAACAGAGAAATATGAAACAGAAAAGAAAGACAGGATATGTTGCATTGAAATTTAGTGTCAGAAATAAACGGAAAGGATAACGGAAATAATGAGAACAATATGAAAGAATATAAAGAAAGTCACTGCAGAAGTAAGTTAAAGAAATCAGGTAAAACATTTACTCATAATAAAAGATCAGTTTCAATTTCAGAATCAAATTAAGTCTAAATTAAGTAACATTAAATATTCAGTATATCACCACGTGCCCAGAACAGATCAGATAATAACAGTAGTCGCCTCATATGAAATCCAGAGGGGAGGCCTCAGAATATCAGATGTAATCAGATGTAACCAGAGGGGTGACCTCAATGGGTTGTGAAGGACGTGTATTGCACACACAGCCACATTCACCAGATAACAGATAATAACAGATAACAGATATCAGATAACAGATCAGACCTAGGATGCATCCATTCGCCCCTTACCCATTCACATGCAGACCATAATCCAAGGGACGGTGTGAGAAATCACTCACCCACACATGAGTCATGCCATTGGTGCATCAACGACACGGACATGAAACCCTCATGCCTAGTGATAGCCCGGGTTTCATACTGAATAGTTCAATGTTTTAATTACAGTTTCAGATTACATATCAGAATAAATGTCCAGATAAACAGAAGTTCAGATTATACAGATCATATCGGAGATATATATATATATGTCAGGTCTTATCAGATTTACAAATTCATAAAACAGAGGTTCAACTTTATGAAAGTTCATAAATCAGAAGTTCAATATCAAAAGTTCATATTTCATAAGTATGGAAAACAGAGTTTTGAAAATTAAGTTCAATAACAGGTGTTCAGATAATTGAGTGATTCAGAAAGTAAGTAGTTCATAAATCAAGTTTTATATTAAAGGGTCGGATAGCAAGTTCAGATAATAAGTGGTTAAGATGACAAAGGTTCAGAATATCCAAGGTTCATTTTCAAAAGTTCATTTCAAAAGATTCATTACTAAGTTTTGTAAGTTCATTATAAAGCATGAAAGAGTCAAAATATAGGTTCAACTTCACAAATCATTTATCCCGTTTTATTTCAAGATATTTATTCGTAAAACGTTCTGTATAAAAGCTAATCAACTCCTCATTTAAAACCAGTTTAATATCCAAAATTATAGAGTATTGTTTCAAAAACAGTTCCCTTTCATAATGTCAAGTTATATCTTAAAAAGGTTTTCAAAATCAGAAGGTTCACAATCAGAAGTCTCAAATCAGAAGGTTCACAATCAGAAGTCTCAAATCAGAAGGTTCACAATCAGAAGTCTCAAATCAGAAGGTTCAGAATCAGAAGTCTCAAATCAGAAGGTTCAGATAGTTACAGTTCATAACAGAAAAGTTCAGACAGTAAAATGGGGTTTCATAGCAATGGCATCGGGAATCCTAATCAGAATAAGATCAACAGGAAAGGAAAGAAGTCATGAGAAACCTTTACTGAAAAGGTCAGAATATCTGTACCTCAACCAGACGACAAAGCAGACACAAGCAAACGTCAGACAGGAATAAGAGCTCCTCTTTCTTCACTGAACCTAGACGGATTAGAAGTCGGGAATTATTTACTTATTCATTTTAACTCAGATTGCTTCCTTTTGAATTATCTTTCCATTTTGAGAAAGTTTCCTTATTTAGTAAGTTTCCTTATTTAGCAGGTTTCCAGAATTAGCAAGTTTCCTTATTTAGAAAGTTTCCTTATTTAGTAAGTTTCCAAAAAATAGCAGGTTTCCATATTTAGCAGATTTCTAAAATTAGTAAGTTCTTACATGATATCATATTCTTATAAGTTACTTATGATCAGAATTCAAGTTTCATGGTCTCAAGTGATTCAGATTTCTTCTTATAGCAGTTTTCTGAAATTAGGGTTTCGTTAGGTTCCCGAATATGTTTTAGGGTTAAATGTGGCAATTTAATGAGTTGAGGGGTCACAAATTCATATATTCCATTATAACTCATATAATAAAGTTACCAAAAGCCAATTATGCCAAATTTACACTTTACACCCCTTTACTTATAATATTTACCATTTAGGTCCTTATATAATATAATTAACCATTTAATCCAAAAGAATTCCATATTTACCAACAAGCCCTTATTTTACTCATTTCCAGAATTTAACATCAGATTATAAGGTTTATACAAAACAGCCCCTCATGATTTGGAATTTACAAGTTTAGTCCTTATACTTATATAATTCACAATTAAATCCATAAGAATTTCATAATTACAAACAAGACCCTTTTATTTTATCCATTTACAGAATATATCATCAGAGTTTAGGATTAGCATCATTTAGCCCCTTAGGTTTTATAAATTACACAATTAGTCCCTTTAGTTTACAAAACTTATAATTTAAATCACAATTACATAATAATTACATAATAGCCCCATAATTATCCATATTTTCACAAAACTCATTTAATATCATTATTTACTCAAGATAACTTTAAGTTTCCAGATTTGACACTTTTAGTCCCTCTCCTTTAATTATTTATATTTTGGATTATAATTAATATATAAATACATAATAAATCCCCAAATTACATTTTTAACATATAGGACCCCTCTTTTATATTTTTACATGATAGCATACTGTTTTAGAAGTCTTAAAAAAAATTCCTTCAGTTTGTGAATTGACAAATTCAGTCCCTCATGTTTTATTTCCCAATCGTTAAGCACAAAACAATATCAAACCCTAGACCAAGATCCCCTCATTAATTCCCATCATTAATACAACCTTAAAAATGCATTAAATGACCAGAACCAAGCATCCAAACCCTAACCCTAATCGGTTTAGGGTTTTATTTATTTTATTTCTTTTTTTTTTATTTCTAGCCGACTTAAACAATAATTCACCATGATCGATTTAGGCTTCCATAAATCAAAGGACCATTTTTCCCAGGTCATATATGATCATAAGAACCCACGAAAAATATTTAACATGCCATGAAAATTCGTTTCCTATTTATTTAACCTGGTCGATTGTAATTAGGGTTTTATACAAAAACGATTTAGTACGCCTCATATATAATGCATGGATCAAAAACCATAATTTATAAAGATCAAATAAGGTATAAAGAGTGTAGGAAAAATACCCTTGCTGACCCAGATCGTTTATATGAGGCTGAGTGAATTTTTGTTACACGTTAGTGGTTACCGGCATAGAATTATTCACCAGACCTTTACCCGATCAAAGAAAACTTGACCAACAATTTTTGTAGCTTCTTAGGCTTGGTAGGAACCCAGGAAAAATGTTGATTTAGATCCAGGAGGTGGGAGAGTCGCGTTTGGAATTTTGAGATAATTTAGGGTACGATATTTAGGCAAGTAAAAGAAACCGTGTATAAGAATTATACAAGAATTGGTCTTGGGTTGTGTGGGCCAAGTTTTGGGTTGCTTGGGCTTTTAATTTCCAGAACTTTTATTCCCTTAATTTATTTTGTACATATCTTTATTTAATTTACCTTAATCTCTTTTATTTATAATTAATAAATATATATATATATATATATTTAAATTAATTATTATGAACTTGTGAGGGTAATTTGGTCTTATTGTAAGATTGAGATTTTAGGGTTTTACAATTTCTTCCCCTCTTAAAAAAAAATTTCGTCCGCGAAATTTGAAGTCGCAAGGTCAGACGTAGTCGTAGCAGATTATAAAAGGTTCCCGCAGATATCCTCACGCTCGGGGAGGTTCTCCCAACAGAATCTTCCAAGTACAATTAGTTTCTCATGACTCAATCCAGATAAAAGCAAAAGTTTAGGATCCCTCAGAACAAAACAAATCAGAGTGAATCGGGTCAAACCAATGCAACATATAACAGATGACGCTGGGTGAATCTTATCAAAATTACATATTGAATATAGACAGAAATCAGATCGAATGACGAGATTCAAACAATAGAGAGCTTAAGATTTATAGCAGATATACAGATGTTAGCAGAATGAAAATCAGAGTTTCAGACTTATTCAGATTTCTAACGGACAAAGACAAAATAAGCATAGGTAGGAAGAATTCAGAGTCTCACTAATCGCAGATAATTCAGATGAGATATCAGAACTTCTAAGGTTTAAAAGGCACTCCTCGGATATCCTATGACCACAATGAGTGCACATTATATGGTGTAAGTATTATCACGTTGATCAGGCGTCATAATACGAGCACCACATAATTATGCCCTCACGATGATCATACTTTATCTCGAGTCGTGAACAAGCTACTTATACTTAGTCCACTTAGTACTTCTACAGTCCAGAGGTCAACAGAATCAGATATCATAACCTGGAGGAAAACAACTGCTCATAAGAGTAATGGAAATCCAGAATTTCTAACAGAAGTAACATATTGCGTTCAAGAACATAGATCTTCACAATTCGCCAGAATTCTCAAAACGAGGCCAATATCACGAAACGTAGAATGAACACGGAACTGAGATGTTTCTAGGGAATTTAAAATCTTTAAAGGGTTTTATTACCAGATCACAAACTTGAGTGGGTCAACAGGAGTGAAAATTCATCGTCGACTTCTTCCTCACATAATCAGTTCATCCCAAACCTAGAGGTTTACTTCCATTTCCTTCCATACAAAATATATGATTTCCAATCTCTTCGAATCCGGTTAATCTACTTCATTCTTCTATCAACCTGGGAGTGATTACAATCATGAGCTTGAGTCTGGTTCATCATTCCTTCTGTAGTCTCTCTTGAAATGTGGTGGGGTAATGCGAACTTCTGGCACGATCTTGAATTCTACATCATCCAGTCTGCTTCCACTCTCAATTCATCTTAGTACAACCAAGATGAATAGGGAAGCGAGACTGCATGTCTTCATCAGCTCCGGGTCCGCCATCTTGATAGATTTGTCCTATGCTCGTCAGCACTTCTGCTCTGTAGGGATCGTCTTTCATTCTTCGGGGTAACCACTTCTGTTGTCAATTCCAGCTCATGCAGAGAACAAAATTCTCATACGTTGTAGTTGACTTGATGAATAAACAATCATCTTCCTGCAATGTGTACGTTCATGACCGAGTTTCTCTTAGAAGCATTCCAAGTAAGGTACCACTTGCGAGTGTGAAGGCATATCTCTATTTCATCTTTTCCAGAACTCCATTTTCAAACAGACTGAGTTGTCCCTTTCTGTTCATGAATTTATTAACAGTAACGCAATTTGTAAGAACCTTCCAATCTCCTACATGGTTCAGGAGATTTCGGCTTCTCAATTTTGTTGTCGGAGTTTAAAGCAATACCCTCAATTTAGGACACCGTTGTCTCAACATACATCAGACTTCTGGGAAATACAACTGATTGTCAAATTTCTAACAACTTGCACCATTGATTCTCCTGTTCTTCCTTGTTTCTAAACGTACTAATGAGTCATACAATGACCATTTGTCTAAACATTCAAGAAACATAAATTCCATTTGATGCATAAGAATAGTTGATAGTTTAGCCAATACAATTGGCATCATCAGGGTTCACAAAATGAGCACAAAGGTAGCTTCAGAATCACTTCTCATTACCTTCCTTCCTTCATAACAACTGCAATACTTTACGGAGGTTATCCTTGATTATTTAACCCATTTCTTAGAAGTTCCTGAGGTTGCTTCTTCAGTCCATCAAATGTAATCAGATCACTGAGTTTCAAAGATAGACTAAATCATTTATTAATACGCGGAAAGGGTTAATGATTTCAGATAGTGATTTAGTTAGATTCACGATAGTCGATACACCGTCATATATTTCTCTTTCTCTTCTTCATAAATCAACCAGATCATCCCAGAATAAAATATCAGGGTGATTAACATCATATTACGTCAGTTCATCCAATCTCTTAACTTCCATGGCTTCTTCGACTGAGATCAGTTCAGATTCCATTTTTCAAGCAGAAGGGAATACCAAAAGGTTTATCAGAGGTCATTGAAAACTTGTACTACAAGATACTTCCAGTGCTAGAGCTTTTCAAGAATGGACACTGTCAGGTGTTAGGAGAAACTTGAAAAATCAGAAAAGATCAGAGTTTAGTACTTTCATATCCGCATCAATCTTAACAGATTCATGTGTTTCAGAATCATCATAACAGGAGTAGAATGAAACAAGTTACTAAAGGTCACAAGCTAACTCAAAATCAAGAGGCCTCAAAATCAGATATATCAAGATTAAACGGATTCATAGAACGAATACAGTCATCAACCAGACGGATAGTTTATATACCTCGGAGTCCAGTACATGGTACATCAAAATGTTTAGATAGATAAGAGAACAATTCAAGGTATTGGAATTTCGTTTGCTTTCAACAAAAGTGATAGGTGGATTATAAACCAATGGTACTACAACATCAAATGATCGTCAGAAGTGAGATGTATAGAATATCAGTCGTCAGCATCATCCTGCTCAGTTAACGAATCCATACTAAGATAATATTAACATCATATTCTTCCAAAAGAAACTGAGGGCAAACAGAGTTCATCATTCAGAGGGAGGAAAACAAATCTTCTTATATCCGTAATTGACATTCACAAAGGTTCTAATAATTAAGGATTATGCAGAGTCAAATAGTATCGGATGATACATTATATGCCCAGCATAAGAAATGAATTCACAGAATGGGTCTAACACATCATGTTTGAATAACCTTCAAAATGGTCGGTAAATATCAGAACGTTTGTCAGGCCAAAAGGAATCTGGGGATCAGAAAGTGAATTTGAAAGGTATACGATATCAATGTCATTCTTGAGAGATTTCAACTTATTTGATTATTGAACTTAGGTTGCAAAACTTTTAAACCACCGAAATAGAAATGCTCTTAAGGCAAGATTAGAGGCAGAAGCACAAATCAGAGTAATGCGGAAGCAATGCTACTACTAGATGCCCTAGTCTACCCATTCCTCATCGGTAATAACTTAGGTTGCTAAAGGGATTCTTGGAGTAAGTCATCAGAGTCATTTTGTGGGCGCCTACAGCGGAAACTGAATGGTCCAAGCTTCACAGGTCGGGATTTAGTGTACTACAAGTCGCAGCCTGGGCTCTGATACCATAATTGTAACACCCCAACCCGACAAGGGCTAAAGTGCCACATTATGGTGACATATCAAAGCGTATACAGACATACAACATAAGTAATACAAAAGAATTTCAAAGGTTACAAAGGAATAATCTGAAATACAAGGTTACAAAAATGAGAACAATAATAAATGCTAAGTCGTAAGATGCCAGAGCTCCTAATAATCCAAAAGCTATCAATAGTGTGGTCTTCTAAGTCCAATGTACTCTCCACTCATAACCCGGCTTCCTTCTAAAAACCTGCCGCGGGAGAAAGAAAACGCGGCTGAGCTTAAAAAGCCCAGTGAACAGATATAACAACAAAGTAATATGAAACAGAAAAGAAGGACAGAATATGTTGCATTGGATAAGTATCAGAAAGGTGTAACATGGTTAGAATATGAAGGTAAAGTTAAATAAGGTAGAAATAAACGTAGAGGTTAAGCGTAACAGTAAATGTAAGGATTTAATATAAGTTAGGTGTAAAAGTAAATATAAAGGTACCAGATAAAGTTTAAGTTTAGGTTTCATATTCAGTATTTCAACCACGTGCCCAGAACAGATCAGATAATATCAGTAGCAGCCTCATATGCAATCCAGAGGGGAGGCCTCAGAATAACAGATGTAAACAGAGGGGTGACCTCAACGGGTTGTGAAGGACGTGTATTGCACACACAGCCACATTCACCAGATAACAGATAATAATAACAGATATCAGATAACAGATAACAGACCTAGGATGCATCCATTCGCCCCTCACCCATTCACGTGCAGACCATAATCAAAGGGACGGTGTGAGAAATCACTCACCCACACATGAGTCATGTCACTGGTGCATCAATGACACGGACATGGAACCCCCATGCCTAGTGATAGCCCGGGTTTCATACTGAATGGTCAATGTTTAATTTACAAAAGTTCAGATTTCATATCAGAATTTAAATGTCCAGATAAATCAAAGTTCAGATTATACAGATCATATCAGATATTTATATGTCAGATTTTATCAGATGAGCAGTTTTATAAATCAGAGGTTTGACTTTCAAAAGGTTCATAAACCAGAAATCCATCCTTTTAAACGAGTTTAAAATCAGAAGTTCATCCTTTGAAAAGGTTTAAGTTTCATAAGAGTAAAACAGGTTTTAATATCAAGGTTCATATTTCATAAGTTCAATATCAATGGTTCAGATAGCAATTCAGATAGTAAGTAGTTCAGATAAAAGTTCAACCAGAAAAGGGAATCATAGCAATGGCATAGGGAATCCTAAACAAAGGAAAATATCAGAATAAAGGTAGCAGGGTTCATATCAATGGTTCAAGGTTTACAAGTGTGAAAGTTTTCATAAGGAAACAGATTTAGAGGTTTTTCGTTCATTGAAAATCATAATGATCATAAAGGTATTTCTTTAAAACGTTTTAGCAAGAGTTAATTAAATTTCCATTAAAACAAGTCTAACATCATATTAATAGAAATCATATCCATACAGTTGTCCCATATCATCCATTTATGTTTTCAAAAGTTTTCATACAAAACATAATATCAATGAACCAGAGATATCAGAAGAACCGAGATCAGAAATCAGAGTGAGTATAGAGGAAACGGATCATGAGTCATGAGAAACCTTACTGAAAGGTCAGAATATCTGTACCTCAACCAGAAGACAAAGCAGACACAAGAAAAAATATCAGACAGAAATAGGAACTCCTCCTTCTTCACAGAACCTAGACGGATTAGAAGTCGAGTATTATTCAATAGTTCATTTTAAATCGGATTACTCCTTTTTAGGTTATCTTTCCATTTTTAGAAGCTTTCCAGATTTAGCAACTTTCCATATTTAGTAACTTTCCAGATTTAGTAACTTTCCAGATTTAGTAACTTTCCATTTTTAGCAGGTTTCCAGAATTAGTAGGTTTCCATTTTTAGAAAGTTTCCATAAATAGCAGTTTTCCAAAGTAGGCAAGTTTCCACTTATTAGCATATTCTTATAAGTTAGTTATGACATTCTATCAAGTTTCATGGCCTCATGCATTACAGATTTCCTTTTATAGACATATTGTGAGATTAGGGTTTCACTTGATTACAGAACATGCATTAGGGTTAAAAGTGTCATTTTAACAAGTTGAGGGTTCATAATTGCAACTAACCATATCATATCATTCATATAAAAGTCACATAAGTCAAACATATCAGATTTACACTTTACACCCTTATAGTTTCAAAAGTTACCATTTAACCCCTTTAATTACATAATTACCATAATTAAACCTTTAACTAATATAATTATCATGCAAACACCACGACTATATAAAATGTCATAAACAGCCCCTCAAGTATCATTCAAGTCGAATTCATGCCAAGTTTATCACATTTACATTTTTAGCCCCTCCAGTTACAATATTTACAATTTAGCCCTTTAAATCATATAATTAACATATAAGTCATGTAATTCATCAAATAACCATCCAAGCCCATCAAGTATCAATAAATTACATTTCTGGTCCTTCCAATATAATTAAGGTCGAATCTCATGCATTTACATTTTTAACCCTCAAGTTTCATAATTTACAAATTAATCCTTATAATTATCAATTTAACATATAAACCACATAACTACTCAAATAAGCACACAAGTCCATCAAGTATCATGATTTTACACTTTTAGTCCTTTAACATAAATTTAGGCCAAGAATTAGGTATTTACACAATTAGTCCTTTAAGTTTCTAATTTAACCTAATTAATCCTTTTTAATTCCATTTATCATATCAACCCTTAACTTCCAATATTTACATAACTTATCCTTCATATTAGGACCTGTACAAATCAATACCAATTTACATAATTTACAAAACAAGTCCTCCTATTTAATTAATTTATAATCCGACATATATAATTATATATAATTACATTTTAAATTCCAAACTTTCAAAATAGGCATCTATGGTCCTTCTCATTATTTTTCCCATTATCCTACTGTATTTACAAGAGTTACAAAAATAGCCCAATACTTTTAAAAATTACCAAACAGCCCCTTTACATTTAAATCATTAATTCGGTTTTGATGTAAATTCCATAATACAAACCCTAGATTTTTCCCAAGCATCAAATCATCATTATAGCATCATTATATCAGTAGTTAACTCACAAAATTGTCAAAAACCCTAACCTTAACTTTTTCGAATTTCTTTTCTTTTAATTATAGCCGAAACACCACTAATTCACAAATAATTATTCCAAGCTTCAAACAATTAAACCAATAATTTTTATAGGTTCCATAATCATCATAGAAGACCAGAAAAATAATAAATCATCACACAAAATTCATTTAGGCCGATTTAGCTAATTCCATAAAATTAGGGTTTTAATTTTATATTAATTCGTATGGCCACATTAAGATGCATGGATCATTTTTATCAATTTATACAGATCATATGAGGTATAGAGAGTGATAAAAAAAATACCAAAATTGGTTTGGATCGAAAGGAACAAGCTTTGTGGATTTATCCTTTCTCGGCTACAATTAAACGTCCCAATAAATTCACCACTTCGAACCAAAGCTTCCACAACACGAACCCCTATTTTTCTAAGCTTCTTATGACCTCAAAGGACCCAGGAAAAATATGGAATTGCTTCAGAAAATTCGTTTGGGATGATGGTGAATTTTAGAGAGTTTTGGCTAGGGTTTTTATAATTTTCTTGATTGTTTTTGATATGATTTGGTCAATGGCATGATATGTTGCTATTTAATAGAGGATATGGTCGAGTCTAGGGGCTGGACTTCAAAGAAATTCGGCCTAGGTGATTTTCAAATTAATTTTGTACATAATTTCCATATTTATCCATTATTTACTTAGTTTAAAAATATAATATATATTGTACAATTTATTTAATTGATTTAGGACTATTTCTAGTCTTAAGAAAATATGTACATATGGTTTAGAATTTTCATTTTGTCCATTTTCATCATTTCATAAGTTTTATAAGGTTTTTGTATAATTATTTTTGATTTAACCATAATTACATAAGCTTTTATTAAAGTTTTAATTATGAGGGGTATTTTGGTCATTTTATAAAGTTTTAAATCTTAGGTATTACAACTTCTTCCCCTCTTAAAAGAAAATTTCGTCCGCGAAATTTGAAGTCGCAAGGTCAGACGTAGTCGTAGCAGATTATAAAAGGTTCCCGCAGATATCCTCACGCTCGGGGAGGTTCTCCCAACAGAATCTTCCAAGTACAATTAGTTTCTCATGACTCAATCCAGATAAAAGCAAAAGTTTAGGATCCCTCAGAACAAAACGAATCAGAGTGAATCGGGTCAAACCAATGCAACATATAACAGATGACGCTGGGTGAATCTTATCAGAATTACATATTGAATATAGACAGAAATCAGATCGAATGACGAGATTCAAACAATAGAGAGCTTAAGATTTATAGCAGATATACAGATGTTAGCAGAATGAAAATCAGAGTTTCAGACTTATTCAGATTTCTAACGGACAAAGACAAAATAAGCATAGGTAGGAAGAATTCAGAGTCTCACTAATCGCAGATAATTCAGATGAGATATCAGAACTTCTAAGGTTTCAAAGGCACTCCTCGGATATCCTATGACCACAATGAATGCACATTATATGGTGTAGGTATTATCACGTTGATCAGGCGTCGTAATACGAGCACCACATAATTATGCCCTCATGATGATCATACTTTATCTCGAGTCGTGAACAGGCTACTTATTATTAGTCCACTTAGTATTTCTACAGTCCAGAGATAAACAGAATCAGACTTCATAACCTAGAGGAAAAACAAATGCTCTTAAGGGTAATGGAAATACAATATTTCTAACAGAAGTAACATATTGCGTTCAAGAACATAGATCTTCACAATTCGCCAGAATTCTCAAAACGAGGCCAATATCACAAAATGTAGAATGAACACGGAACTGAGATGTTTCTAGGGAACTTAAAATCTTTAAAGGGTTTTATTACCAGATCACAAACAAGAGTGGGTCAACAGGAGTGAAAATTCATCGTCGACTTCTTCCTCACATAATCAGTTCATCCCAAACCTAGAGGTTTACTTCCATTTCCTTCCATACAAAATATATGATTTCCAATCTCTTCGAATCCGGTTAATGTACTTCATTCTTCTATCAACCTGGGAGTGATTACAATCATGAGCTTGAGTCTGGTTCATCATTCCTTCTGTAGTCTCTCTTGAAATGTGGTGGGGTAATGCGAACTTCTGGCACGATCTTGAATTCTACATCATCCAGTCTGCTTCCACCCTCAATTCATCTTAGTACAACCAAGATGAATAGGGAAGCGAGACTGCATGTCTTCATCAGCTCCGGGTCCGCCATCTTGATAGATTTGTCCTCTNATTCATCGTCGACTTCTTCCTCACATAATCAGTTCATCCCAAACCTAGAGGTTTACTTCCATTTCCTTCCATACAAAATATATGATTTCCAATCTCTTCGAATCCGGTTAATCTATTTCATTCTTCTATCAACCTGGGAGTGATTACAATCATGAGCTTGAGTCTGGTTCATCATTCCTTCTGTAGTCTCTCTTGAAATGTGGTGGGGGTAATGCGAACTTCTGGCACGATCTTGAATTCTACATCATCCAGTCTGCTTCCACTCTCAATTCATCTTAGTACAACCAAGATGAATAGGGAAGCGAGGCTGCATGTCTTCATCAGCTCCGGGTCCGCCATCTTGAAAGATTTGTCCTATGCTCGTCAGCACTTCTGCTCTGTAGGGATCGTCTTTCATTCTTCGGGGTAACCACTTCTGTTGTCAATTCCAGCTCATGCAGAGAACAAAATTCTCATACGTTGTAGTTGACTTGATGAATAAACAATCATCTTCCTGCAATGTGTACGTTCATGACCGAGTTTCTCTTAGAAGCATTCCAAGTAAGGTACCACTTGCGAGTGTGAAGGCATATCTCTATTTCATCTTTTCCAGAACTCCATTTTCAAACAGACTGAGCTGTCCCTTTCTGTTCATGAATTTATTAACAGTGACGCAATCTGTAAGAACCTTCCGATTTTTTTCTATCTGGTTCAGGAAGATTTCGGCTTCTCAATTCTGTTGTCGGGGTTTAAAGCAATATCCTCAATTGAGGACACCGTTGCCTCAACATACCTCAGACTTCTGGGATATACAACAGATTGTCAAATTTCTAACAACTTGTGCAATTGATTCTCATGTTCTTCCTTGTTTCTAAACGTACTAATGAGTCATACAATGACCATTTGTCTAAACATTCGAGAAACATAAATTCCATTTGATGCATAAGAATAGTTGACAATTTAGCCAACACAATTGGCATCATCAGGGTTCACAATAATGAGTACAAAGGTAGCTTCAGAATCACTTCTCATTGCCTTCCTTCTTCATAACAACTGCAACACTTTACAGAGGTTATCCTTGATTATTTAACCCATTTCTCAGAAGTTCCTGAGGTTGCTTCTTCAGTTCATCAAATGTAATCAGATCACTGAGTTTCAAAGGTAGACTAAATCATTTATTAATACGCGGAAAGGATTAATGGCTTCGGATAGTGATTAGTTAGGTTCACGATAGTCGATACACCATCATATATTTCTCTTTCTCTTCTTCCTAAATCGACCGGATCATCCCAGAACAAAATATCAGGGTCATTAACATCATATTACGTCAGTTTATTCAATCTCTCCGCTTCCATGGCTTCTTCGACTGAGATCAGTTCAGATTCTATTTTTCAAGCAGAATGGAATACTAAAAGGTTTATCAGAGAACATTGAAAACTTTTGTACTACAAAATACTTCCAGTGCTAGAGCTTTTCAAGAACGGACACTATCAGATGCTAGGAGAAAACTTGGAAATCAGAAGAGATCAGAGTTTGTACCTTCATATCAGCATCAATCTTAACAGATTCATGTGTTTCAGAATCATCATAACAGGAGTAGAATGAAACAAGTTACTAAAGGTCACAAGCTAACTCAAAATCAAGAGGCCTCAAAATCATATATATCAAGATTAAACGGATTCATAGAACGAATACAGTCATCAACCAGACGGATAGTTTATATGTCTCGGAGTCCAGTACATGGTACACCAAATGTTTAGATAGATAAGAGAACAATTCAAGGTATTGGAATTTCGTTTGCTTTCAACAAAAGTGATAGGTGGATTATAAACCAATGGTACTACAACATCAAATGATCGTCAGAAGTGAGATGTATAGAATATCAGTCGTCAGCATCATCCTGCTCAGTTAACGAATCCATACTAAGATAATATTAACATCATATTCTTCCAAAAGAAATTGAGGGCAAACAGAGTTCATCATTCAGAGGGAGGAAAACAAATCTTCTTATATCCGTAGTCACAAAGGTTCTAATAATTAAGGATTATGCAGAGTCAAATAGTATCGGATGATACATTATT
>LBNU01029094.1:0-33283 GCA_014162995.1 Artemisia annua
TCTCTCACAGGGAATAGGTGTTCGTGTAGGTTAAAGACTACTCCTAATTAAGGTCTAAGGGTGGAGGATGATTATTTTTTGTATTTTTTATGTTTTTATGAAAGCAGTAAATCTCGGTTTTGAAGGAGTGGGCGGAATTAGTTGCTAGTCAACTAACCCAAGTTATCTACTTATCAATAAATTAAAGTTGAGAAGACAATGGTGGGGAAAGTAGTGTTTACTTAGATTTCATTATCCCTAACTAATCTTTTACCATGTACATGTAGTAATGTTGAGTTTGCGAGGATGACGGGTGTATTCCTAACAAGTCCGTAAGGGAGTGCGTTCAATTCCCTAACTCTATAAGCTCCTACCTCACTCCTATGACGATACGTCAAGTATCCTATCAAAGCTCACCGATAGAAACCTACACGGCATGCGAAATACTACCTTAATCCGATTAACGCACATCAACGATTCACGTTCTCCTAAGAACGTTCCACGGGCCCCACCCCCCTTGGTACAATATAGCGAGTTAAGCCAGTTTTCTTAAGTCTAACGTAGATGAAACATTCACCCAAATCAACCAATCAACACATACCACAATCACATGAAATGGTAATACGTAGTTCATTAGATCTAAGCAAACACAAGTTAATTTAAGCCTACATGTTGAAGAAAGAAAAACACCAAACATAGAATCATCACAATCATAGACATCATTGTAGATAATGAAGACATTACTTAGATTAAACCATCAAGTTAGAGGGGCTAAAATAACTCTAAAGGGCGATCAATCCCCCGGTACTTGCCACTACACTATACTACATCGGTCAGGTACACTGCCTGGTGGGGATTGTAAGCCTCTTGAGATCCCTTGAGAGGTAAAACAAAGTGCGTAAGCAATCCCTACGCATCAGATGACTCGAGACGTTGAGAGGTGTTGAATGTTTGTTGAGACAAAGTATGATTACAAGTAACTTGTACATTTTACGTTATGTATCAAGTTATACGTTTGTCATCAATCAAAACAAACAAGACTGTATAGATTAAATATCGTAATATTTGCACTAACAATAATGGTAAAATAAATAATTGCAGGTCAACGCAATCCAACGTGACCCATTTCGACAGGTACTAAAGAAATGATCGATTTATAAGGTGTTATCATATGGATTGTTTCATAACTTTATACATTGTAGAGGCGTACCTGCAAAGCGTCTGGCCCAACATGAACTTATAGCAACACTGGTCGTTCTATGGCCGCACATTTACCCACTTCAAAGGCAGTTGCCATCTCATTTCACAGAGTGAATGTCAGAGTATCACCACTACATTTAGTGATCATTTTGTTATTCAGTGCACAATATTTTTGAGTAATGTAAAATGATAGTCAACCAACATACCTGACATTCTGTATGTCGATGTTCCTTCTAGTTATGCGATTTCTCGTTGAATCTCCATATTCTCGTAGTGCTCCTATGTTGAAACCTTTTTTGTATTAGTATGTTATTTGTTTTTAGAGTGTTTTCAGTTTCCTATGGTACCTGTAAGAATTAAGTCTCGTGAGTCTGCTCGGTGACCTATTTCATTATAGGCTACAAAATTAAAATGATGCAGTAGGAAACCTTGGTTTTCAATAGGTGTGACCTGTGTGTACTTGCCAAGTAGGAGTGTGATGTTATTGGACAGAGTTCGTTGCCATTTGTCAGTTTTCTTAGTGCCAAATCCTCGGATTTTGTAGCAAGAATCGACCTGAAGTTTTGCACCAGACCACATCTTCCTCAATTAGGATACGTTTCCCTTTGTCCCTGATCCGATGTTCAACGTTCTCCTGCACTGTTTCAGCCGCACCAGCCATTGCACTAAGTGAACCTGATTCACCTTTGTCAGCCATGTGTCTACAAAAGTAGTGAAACATGTGTGGCAAATTAGTGTTTCTGTACATACCTGCTACATCACGAAGAAAACCACTATACAGAATGTAGTAAACCATCTTCATATCGCCAGCATCCGCTTCAGGCTTTCCTTTTCCGCCATCTGCAGTAATATATGGAAATCATTGGATTCACATCCAAACACATTTTTGAAATATAAAATCAAAGAGTTTGGTACTAATTCTAACCTGATCACAAATTGCCAACATCATCAGGCACCATCTCAAAGCTTACAGATTTCCTGTTTGTATTCGGGGTCTGCTCCTCAAGTGTTCTAACCTTTTCTTGGAGGGTTTTCATGTGTTCAATTGCATATACAATCCATATGAAATAAGCGATTACCGTTATTAGTAATAATAGTGCCGCTAGAATGAAAGGGACGTGAAACAATTAAAAAATGAAGTAACTAACCATTTATGAGGCGTCGAATCTGCAACGCTTTCTTATCGGGAGGAACATAGCTATTCTTTGTGGTATTTCTTTTGTCATAGTCAATAGAAATTATCTGCATATGAGCATAAACATTTAGCATCAACCTCAACTAATATCAAAGTAAATAGGCTAAAGAGCAATCATTCGAGGTTAAGAAATTGAACCTGTGATAAGTATAATTGTCACCGAAAAAAAGATAGCTCTGGCTTTTCCAAATTTCTGTAAGGCCTATAGGCTACAGTTGCACCAAAAAACGCTAATAAAGCAACATGAGAAAGTAACCTTTGTTTGACGACTTTCCTATGAGGTAACCGATGAGAACCCTCGCCACTGACAATGGTATAAGTACGTACGCTTAATGGTAACAAATAAGGCTCAGATAAATGCATAAGCGCAATAGGCGGGAAATTATCATCATCGCCTATAGAAAGAGAAAATTCGTCTCAGATTTATTCGAGACTCAGATAAATGCATAAACGCAACAGGTGGAAAATTATCACCATCGGCTATAGAAAGAGGAAAGTGGGCTCAGATTTATTCGTGCGCTGGTGCACGCGTGAAGGTTGCTGAGGCGAGTGTTTCACACACTCTGCCATCCGTCCACAAAGTGCAGCAACACATCATATTCGAACAATGATCACAGCAATGTAAAACCCAACATAATGGATTCAATATGGTGCCGTTTAGACATCATAAATCTTTAGGCACTGGTATACGTACTGATATAAGCGTTATTGTGAGCAGCAACCGTAGTAAGTAGAGGATAGTCACTTACCAACTATTATGATATTTTGGACTAATAGCATGCTTAACAAAAAAAAGGCAGTCATAGTCTTACATACTTATCACTTACCTAACTTCCACGGCTAATGTATTATAGGGTAATTATAAGTATATATTAAAACCACACACGACGACGTTTTACTCGGCTTTTTCCCACGAAAAAAGGGGCCCAGTCCTTAGTGTATAATAAGGAAACACAGCATTTCATGAGGCTCAGATTTGTAAGTAATCGAATAAAGAGGATTGGTCCAACATGGCTGCAAAGTTTATAAGATGCCCCGCCAAGATGGCTGCAAACTGTAAAAGTTGCCCCGCCATGATGGCTGCAAACTTTAAAAGCTGCCTTGCCAAGGTATGGACAATCTCAACTTTGGTCCACTCGAACACATTCAAATTGTATCATCACAGCCTTTTCATTACCCTATTATACATTAGTCGTGCAACGGATAACGCTCTTATACTTGGTAATATTGGTGACTCAAAATAAACCTTTAACCGAATTCCAACCAAAACAAAAAGTAGGCTTATAGAACCGTCGATTCCCAGTCGCTAACTATTATGTTTCCATACACACATTTAGCATCAGCAACTGCTTTTAGGCAATCCATGTCCTTTTCAGGCTTAGAATGGCCACATTCGTAGCTGAAGAGCAAAGTTAACACAAACAATAACTAAAAGTTTTGACATGCGAGTTTTACAGGTAAAATAAATAGTAAAAATATTAACAAAATCCTTACAATTCAACCGGAACACAATAAGATAATCAAAATACCAAAAACCCAATTCACAAAATCCACACATTAACTGAAAACCTAATCTGTCAGCATCCAATTTATTCAAAGACAATCAAGAAAAAGCCCCAAATTAATTACAGCTGAGCTCAACTATCAAGCATAATCAACAAAACCAATCTCAAAAACCAATTTCCCATTAAATGAAAACGAAAAATGCAAACTGAAGAAAAACCCCTAATTGATTGAATCCGACTTTTGGTACTTACATAGAGAAGCTTCTAGTTGTACTGCACCTTGTACCGAACATGGATTTCAGCCACAAAATTCATGGTTTAGGTAATAAGCTTGTGGATAAAACCTAATATACCGACCATGGATTTCAGCCACAAAATTAATGGTTTAGGTAATAAGCTTGTGTGGATAAAACCTAATACATGGAAACGGGCCATGAGGGGCCAAGGAAAAATGCAACGAAGGACGGCTAACTGGGCTAAGGACCGGGCCCTTTTTTTTGGCGGGAAAAAGCGGAGCAAAACGGCGTCGTGTGTCTTTGGGTTTGATATAAACTATAATATATATTTTATGCAAAAGGTAAATTTATATTACTCTCTAACTAAATAGTACAAAGTTATAAGATAGTTCACTGATTTTGGACATGCCAAAAAACAGTCGGTAGAAGGATATTATGCATAGGATTGTAATATGTATAGGATTTGATTTATGTTTCAAATAAATAGATGTGTCAAATTTACGATCCGTAATAAAAAAATATTTCATAAACTAATATAGCAATTTTAGCTTACTTTATTAGGACGGAAACTGTGGTATGGCTTTCGGTCATCTAGTGTAAAGAAGAAATAAGTTTACAAATAGAAAACTAGAATTATGTGACCCATATATACATTTGTGTAGCTTACCACGTCGTATTGAAGGTCAATACTCAATATTGTGGTTTAGTTCTCTTTCTTATTTTGATTTTTATTCTCACTCGGTTCCTTCTCATTCATATATTATGATAAAATTAGAGATAGAAATTGAAATGAAACTAAATAAAATAACCGACATTCTGGTTACTTAGGATTACAGAAAATAGAATTTGGTCAAAATGGTTAAATATAAATGATTTTTGACAAGCTAGGCTGAAAAATGAAAAATGTTTATGACAAATTGGTCATGAATTCCTGTTAACGCATTTGCAGTCTCTTTGTAAATCCGTGATATGAAGTCATGCGTTTTTCTTGATCCTGTTTTTCATGGAAATCGACAGAAAAATATACAAACGTATACGTCTCAAAATACATTTTTCGAATAACGAATTGTTAAAAAACAATAACGCATTTGACATGTCCGCAAAACTATGTTTATAATCCGTAGCGCAAAATTGTGCCAAAAATAATGTGTAAAAACCTCAGATATATTGTATATTTTTGTATTTTAAGTAAGTTTTGCAACTTTTGGCTAGCTTGCCATAACAAAAATATTTCGGCTAGTTTGTTTAAAACTTATTGTCACTGTTGCTATTGCTAAGTCTTTTATGAATACCTTCACCTGCATGTTATTGAACATAACCATTAAGGGTTATAGAAAAAGAAATTCCACGATGATTGAGTGCATTAGCAAGCATGTTTTGGAAATAGAAATTAAATCTCTAGAAACACAATCGATTCTCAAATTCGACAATATTATATAAAAACAACTAAGCTATTGTTGACGCTTTGAACCCACTTCTTGACCTTTAAAGAAACTATCTTCTTATGGCAAATCAACTATGTCATCCAGTCCTTCAAACATACCTTCATCGATGACTTCAAATATACCATCATCGATAACTTCGTCTAGCACATTATCGTCTCCAACATCTTTGCTTTCATCTATTTTTGTCTTTTGATTGTTCTCTCTTTCGCCGTTCGGTGAAGGTGGTAATGGGTGGTTATGTTCTCCTATATAAGTGATGATTAGGACATCAGGATTGGATATTTTTTGATCGACTTGTTTTCGAGCTAGACAACCTTTGGCAAGACTACATCGGTAGTATCCCCTGTAAATACGATGTTAAAATATTACATATTCACGTAATATTAGATATAACTTAAATACATTCTAAGTTCTAGAGTTAAATAAGTACTCTATTTAATAAAAAGGGATTAAGATATTAACATGATTTTTAGATAATTAAAGGTTACCTCTTTTAGTTGTTCGTCTTTTACGAGCATTTTAAGCAATGTTTTAAAAATCGGGTTTTTAATCGACCCGGTNTATGGTGTGGCAAGGTTGCCACCCCCCTAAGGGTGATTGGCCCAAACAGTATAATAATATATTTTTTTGTTAAGCCCTCTATATACCAAAGGCCATCAAAAGCTTAGTACTCCCCATTAAGCGGCTTATATGGAGGTGACCCCACAACCTCTTGGTCTAAAAAAGAAAATAAACACCCCCCAAGACATTTCCTAATCTCAAATTAAGTATGTAATACAATTAAATGAGCATATTATACAAACCAATCAACCACACTATATTATGAAATTCTTAACAACATTAAAAGCGTATGGTACAAGCCAATTAAAAACAATAAAGCGTAGTAAACATGTAGGATACATTTTTAAGTAGTACTGTACATCTTTATGTGTTTAGTGTACAACCTGACAAGCTACAATTTTGTTTTTACTTTAATTCTAAGGGTCCTTTGGTTTGTAGATGGATTTAGATTAGAATTTAGATTTAAATGTAAAGTTGTAGATATTAGGATTTAGATTTAATTATGAGAGAGAAAATAATATTTAAAGATATATATATTATATATTGAAATACAATTAAAAAATATTTTTGTTAATAATAATATGATAGAAATAAAAATATGTTGTTTTATAATGTAAATAAAGAGAAAAAGACAAAAAAATATATAGAGAAAAATCATACATGGTCCCACATTGTCATAAAACCCACTAACCCCCATAACTTTTCTACATTCCCAAATATTTATCTTACAAATCCAAACCCAAGTCCTATAAACACAACAAACATGTGTTTTGCATTAATTAAATCCTAAACCCACAAAAACCCCACATACCAAACGGGCCCTAAATATCATTGCCTATAGGAACTTAAGGGCCCGTTTGGTTCGTAGATGGGTTTTGGATTAGGATTTGGATTTGGATTTAAATTTGGATTAGGATTTGGATTTGGATTTGATGTAGAAAGAGAAAAAAGTATTAAAGTAAGTGAGAGTGAGAAAATATATTATTTAATAAATAATAATTAATTTATATGTTAATTAAAAATTATTTGAAAAATAATATAAACATTTTTTATCACAAAAAGACAAATGAANTTTTGGATTAGGATTTGGATTTGGATTTAAATTTGGATTAGGATTTGGATTTGGATTTGATGTAGAAAGAGAAAAAAGTATTAAAGTAAGTGAGAGTGAGAAAATATATTATTTAATAAATAATAATTAATTTATATGTTAATTAAAAATTATTTGAAAAATAATATAAACATTTTTTATCACAAAAAGACAAATGAAATATATATATTTTGCAGTTGGGCCCACATGAAAATGCAAATCCCACCCAATCCCCACCCAGGTCCTATACATTCGAAACATAGCCAAAATTTTGAATTTATCCTAATCTAAAAGCTAAACTTTGAAACAAACAAAGGTTTTGCATTTATGATTTCCAAAACCCATGAAAAACCCATCAACCAAACGCACCCTAAATACATAGAATTTTAACAATTGTTTTACACTATGTTCTCAAGTTTTTATTTTGGGTAAAACTGAAAGAAAGTGATAAACAAAAATAAATGTGTGTGTTCTCAAGTTTTCTTGAGGAAGGAAAGTAAGTAGAAGTGTGGAAAAGGGGAGGGAAGTGATAGTTTGTTTTGTGTCCCAACTTTCATCCCATTGTTGGGATGAAAGTGAAGGGAATGAAAAATGATCCATTTATATGACTATATTGCCCTTTTATTTATTTTAATTTGAGATTAAAAAATATATAATAGGGACATAATTGTCAAATAACATTTTTCTTACCACTTTCATCCTCTTTCATTTATAACTCAAGAACACTAACAATTTTTTAACAATCTTTCTTTTTCTTTCCTCATCATTTTCTATACTTTAGTTAACTTTCTTTTTCTTCTAAATAAAAATAAAAACTGGAGAACATGCTCTTAATATGCAATCAATGAATGTTAGCTATTGACTATACTTATGTCCACAAAAGAAATAATAAAAATGATCAAACAAAAACCTAAGAAATGGTTAAAAATGTCATGCTAGAAAAGCTAAAAGAAAAAATCAAATAACAACATAAAACAAAAAAATCTTCAAAGCCAACACGTATGTTACAAAATCTTGAACTTAAAAAAACCTTGAACATGATCAACTTATAAAAGAAATATGATGCTGATCACGGTGCCTTGACATGGGTTTTTCTCATAACAGTGAATCGGCGTAGGCGATTTGTCTAAGGGGATGGTTGGCTTCTTTGGGAGGAGTTGTGTCTATTGGAAATTTAGTGCAATTGAGGGTTTCATGTCACACATGGTAATGGGTTTGGAGGTAAAGAGTGTACACTCATCAGGTTATTGAACCACCCTAAATCTGATAGTGGTATAGTGGAATTCAAGTAGTTGATGAGTTCAGTGGGTAAGCTCATCAGTGAGCTACACTGAATGCTTTCATCAGGCTAATGAGTTCAATGTCCTACTTTTCACAGAGTGGACAGAGTAGTCTTCTCAAGGAGCGTACTTAGGGGGGCATTCCTTTTCAGGGAGTAACCTCATATAAGCGAGTAAACATAAATTCAACTAACTTGTAACGGCTTTGACCTATTCAAGGGCTGTTATAACTACAACTTAATCACCACATTTAATTGGATATGTAATCACTATTGCAGTCATGGAAGAGTATTATGGAGAGATTAATGGGCAGATTAATTCAAATAATTCCATTAACTAGAGTATTCATCTATATATAAGAGATTTGCATCTACATGGAAAAATACATAGAGAAACCTAAACACTTAGACGCAAAAAGGGTTCTTGTTTTGTGACTAAATCAAGAACATCACACTTGGTCTTATCCAAAGGAGATATTCGTTTAACTCAGGCATTAGGGTCAAATAGTTTATTTTATAAAGTGATAACACGGTTCTAAGTGATATCCGACTACATTGATTATGTTGACCCTACGGGTGTTGAATAGCTATGTCTTTTTTAATCATAAATTATCTTAAACAAAATTGTTTTCTCTAAGGGGGGCGGGGGGTATATTTTTTTGAACGTGTATAATAGATTCATGTTTAAATAGATATTCATTGACAGAGTTTAACATTTTATTAACAGTATCAAGACATGTTCATCGCACGGGAATGTATGACTATATATTTATTAAAAATTGAGTTTCACGTCATAAATGTGAAGTATTAATAATTGTAATATCTTTCACAAATAAATACTATCCCCGTCCCAAAATTATTGACAGTAGACCAAAAAGATACACAGTTTAAGAAAAGTCCATTAATCACAGTTTTGATTTGTGTAAAAGTTACTAAAAAGACATTTTAACCCTTTAACAATTATTCAATGTTTTCATATAGTTTTGTAAATAACAATTTTGATTAAGAGCATTACAATAAACTTAAGCAATTCAAACTTATATAGTAGTGGACAATTAATTTAGAACAAACCAAAAAATAAAGATGAACAATAAAATTTAGGATGTAAGGAGTATAAACTATACAATAAAAGTTTCATGTTATAAATGAAAGTATTAATTATTATATCATATATATTTTTTAATAACAAAAGCTATGCAATAAGTAAAGAAAGTATTAATTATTATATCATATATATTTTTTAATAAAAGTTTCATGTCACGAATGCATGTGCTAATGATTATAATATTTACTTTTTACAAGTAAAGAAAACTTTAAATTCCTTAAGAATTTAACAAGCATTATCCAAAAAGTACAATAATCATAATACAGAGATGAGATCAATATAAATCTCATATTTGTCATAGAACCAATTAACCAATGATAGCCACCCATTTTTATTTTTCATCTTTTTTTTTAAAACAAAATATATTGCAAACGGTAAATCGTCAAGCTACAAAAAAATACCATCACGACGAGAATTAAATCATCTTTCTATAGATATGCATTGTTATATACTTTCGACAAATGAGTGGCTAAGATTGCTTGATGGGTTCTATGGTAAAAATTGGATCTATAAAGAACTTTTGGCTCATAGTATAACTACCAAAATAAGGGTAGAAACAAGCCGAGTTGAGACCAAAGTTGCTAATGTTCGATCTCGGCTAGTTTATGATCATAAGTCTTGAGCTTGTTTCGATCCTTATTATTTTAGCTCGAGTTTTGTTAGTAACAAGCCAAGCTTATAAAAGCTCAAAATTGTCCAAGATTTAACGACTTTGAACCCCAGCTCAAGCCTTATTACGGTCTCATTTAATAAATGAGTTCAAGCCTTAGCTTTGCAAATGTGCTTATGACATATATTTGTATATGTATATATCTATATCTATGTATAAACAAGCATGATAAACGAGCTTGAGCCTAATACTTAAAAAAATTATCTCGAGTCGAATGTTATTTATCTATCATAAAAATGAACCGACCCCTAGCTTATAAAATATGTCTAAAGTATAATGCTCGAAACGAGCTCGAGCTCGAGACTTTTGATCGTAAACGAGCCGAGTCCAGCCCGAGCTTATACACTTCTACCCTTATTTGTAGTTACACTATAAATAATGTAATTTTGTGGATAATTCCGTTAAATTCATATGGGCTTAACTGTTAAGTTAATATAGGTTAGTAGAAATTTCACTTAGTGAAGTTCATGGTACTATGATGCACCTTTAAATGTTCAGGGTACTAAACACACCACATAGCAAAGTTCACGGTATTAAACTACATTTTGGCCATAATGTTAAAGTAAGAGTTTCATACTTTCATGCAACAAATGCAAATATTAAATATATTAAACTTTTGTACTTTTAAAATGCTGGGTTCATGCGATAGATGCAAGTATTAAGACATAAAGTTTCATTGTAAACTACTATTTGATATGTTAAAAAGTTGAGATTCAAGTGACTTATGTGAAATTTTAACGACTTAAAACCATTTTACAACTTTATTAAGGAAAGTTACATAATTTACTTAACATACATAGAATGAAGTGCATCACACGGCCAGTGTGACTGATTAAATATCAAAATAGAGTTTTATGTAGAACAATAAATTCTACTCATGCATTAAATTTGAGTAAAAACATTACTATAACTACTATAATTAAATGCTACCTACATACTGTATTATATTTTAGCAAAAACAATAAATACGAGTATTAATAATACAAACTTTGATGTCATACCCTTTATCAATGATACTACATCCGTCTCAAAATAAGTGTCCAGTTTGACTTTTCATAGTCAAACCGGTTCAACTTTGACCTTAACTATTTTTGTGGCTGTTATATAATATTGGATGCAAAATATATAAATGGATTGACTTTTAAGTGTATTTTTCAATGGTATAATTTTTCATCAAGTATTATATAATAGAAGAATATTTAAAGTTAAAGTTGAACCAATTTAACTCTGAAAGTCAAACTAGACACTTATTTTGGGACGGGAGGAGTATTAAACAAATGAGCATTGATAATTAGGCCTACTAAATAGACCTATAAATAGGCCTACTCCATTCACATTTTGACAAGTACTAAAAACACTTTTTCTCTCTCCTCATATTCACCAATCAATTTTGAATTACACCAATCATATTTGTAGGTCTATTCTTAGGTTCATTACTTAGGCCTACAAATCATTTTTCTAAACAAATAATTACATCGATAATTTATTATAAACCTCTTCAACAAACTTTGATGACATGCAATTTTAGAGCATCTTGAATGTGTGCATTATATGTAAAAATTCACTTTAATATAAATCTATAATTTTGCACTATTTTAGTGTGTGCATTAAATTTGAGTAAAAGCATTACTATAATTATTATTATTATTTAATGCTACCTACATATGAAATGTATCACACGGTCAGCTTGAATGGTTAGATATCAAAATAGAGTTTTTGTAAAACAATAAATTCTACTTATACATTAAATTTGAGTAAAAACATTACTATAATTACTATAATTAAATGCTACCTACATATTAAATTTTAGTAGAAACAATAAATACGAGTATTGATAATACAAACTTTGATGTCATACTACCTTTTATCAATGATATTAAATAAATAATTACATTGATACTTTATTACACAACTCTTCAACAAACTTTGATGACATACGATTTTAGGGTCCGTTTGGTTTATAGATGGGTTAAAGATTAGGATTTGAAGTTGGATTTAGATTTGGATTTGATGTAGGGTTTAGAAAATAAGTAAGAGAGAGAAAAATAAAATAAAATTATATATTTTATATTTTTTAAAGTAATATAATATTTAAATTAAAAAGTTTTATTATTAAAAAAAAGAATCACAACAAAATATGTGGTAGTAGTGAAAGATGGGCTCATTTGAACATGGGATTGCAGACAATTTTTTGAAAAGTATATGTATTACGTGGGATTTATAGATAGCGGATATAATGGACTTATTCCTATTCTTGGGACCCACCACAATATACCAAACAACCAATTTTAACTTTCATCCCTAAACCCGATGACAAAATAGATCAACCAAATGCACCCTTAGAGCATTTTCAATGTACGCATTACACGCAGTACAAAAAATTCCTTTAATATAAACAATATACTTTTGCATTATTTTAGTGTGTGCATAAAATTTGAGTAAAAGCATTACTATAATTATTACTATAATTTAATGCTACCTATATATTAAATTTGAGTAGAAAAATTTAACATATAGGTAGCATTAAATTATAGTAATATAAGCATTATACTTTTACACTATTTTAATGCAATAAATAGTACATAAAGTTTACTCTAATATAAGCATTGTACTTTTGCACTCTTTTAATGCAATAAATAGTGTTGCTCAAAAAACACCAAATTTAGTGTAATAATATTTATTGCACTAAATGTTTAGATGTTAAACTGTCAACCTTTCTAGCTTATTTTAAATGTATATTTGTAACTTTGTCATGTGTTTACAATTTGTGTAGTTGCTCATAAAAACTATAAAACATATCATATGAGTATGCTACCCTGAATTTCCTGTTAGTTAGCAGTTATCATATAACTAGTTAAAATAATGTAGTTTTCTTTTTGACCTATTTATTAACTAGTTGTTTATAATTTTCCTCTACTAGGATTTAGGAAGTTTAAGTAATTGCAATTTATTTCGACGTCAATACATTTGGCAACAGAAATGATGTGGAGACATTTGTATCACTTTGTATTTCCTGATTTTATTTTGGCTCGGGTCAATTCAAGTTCTATGATGATTTTTTAAAAATATTAACATAAAATGCAGTGCAATATTTAGTGCAACACATTGTAGCTTTTTAGTTTGGTGTAAACATATTTCAACAAGATTCTTGTTTTGCACTAATATAGTGAATTTTTTTAAACATACATTGGAGATAATCTCTGAAGATCTAATTTGCTCTATAACTCTAACGTTTCATGGTTAGAATTTTATTTATGTTTGTAGCTGTAGTTGTAGACCCATAGTTTCCTCTATACACATATATGCTTGTCAAAATGTGTGCTTACAAAGTAGTTATTGTTGAGTTCAGCACATAACAAGAGTAATGCTAAAAATATAATCATTTTACTAAAATATTATTCCCATTTGATGAAACTAATGGATACCAGCACAAGGGGCATGTGCCCCCCTCTGCGAAAAAATTTGTAGTGTAAATTTTATAAAATCCCAGGTTTTTTTTTTTTTTTTTTTTTTTTTTTTTTTTTTTTTTTTTTTTTTTTTTTTTTTTTTTTTTTTTTTTACTTTAGAACCAATTTGTAGTATAGTTTTTAAAAATTATTAAAGTGTGCCCCCTCGAACAAAAATGTCTAGCTCCGTCCCTGCCAAATATTAGTCCTATTTGATACCGATGACATTTTAGTTCAATCATCTTAGATACGCTTTGCATTTAAGCATAACCATTTTACATACAAAATTTAAAATAATGTATAGAAATAAACAATAATGAGAAAAAAAAAATATTGTTGCATTTTATGCAATAATTTTAAAGAGGAAAAAAGAGAAACGAAAGACCTTGGGTATGGTGAGCCTTTGATAAATTTTCTACCATATTTTCTCCAAGATCTTGTAGCAATTTTCTCGACAAAAGGCACTTGATAAATTCTCCTAGTTTCCTTGTTCCTGTAAAACAAGTAAGCGCGATACAATTTAACAAATCCGTCTATAAACAAAAAGACCGGACTTTCAGAAAAGGGAATAAATGTCTAAATCCCATTTTTATTGTAAATTATTACCTTGATAAGAAAGAATATAAAAAGACCTGATTTTCAGAAAAGAAAATGTGCTTCATATATTGAAAATCAATTGGTACATGGGGTTGTCATAAATTAGATCGTATTTAAATTTTAATTAATAAAAGTCGAGTACCCATGAAAGGAGTTATGTTATACCTTTTCATTGCTTGGTTTCTTGTCTCAGAATGAGTACGAGTATCCTCCGAGTTATCAAGAGATTGATATTCTTGTTTCTTTTCATGATGAGGTTGGTTTCGTTTTTGTTGTTGTTGTTGTTGGTGGTGGTTTGATTGATCTTCGGACGCCTCATTGACAAAGAAGGGTATAGTTGGTGAGATATGTGATGTAGGAGGATGGTTGGGCAATTCAGAGAAGTCAAAGGGGTCAAAATAGTCGTTTACCGATTCTTTTATCTGAAATAGGTTGATTTCATTTTCTTGAAGAATCGAGTTTTGTTCATTGCAACATTGTGTATGGTCTAATGGAAAGGTGGTGATTGAGTTAACGTTATGGGTAGGTGTTGTGAAGGAAAAGGCGCTAGCAAGGTATGATGAAAGGGTACTATCACGATGTAATTGTCTGATGGAACTCTGTAAATTGTTCGGATCCATTATATAACTTTCGTTTCTATATAAAAAAAACAAAGAGATTTGTTTCTAGATGAAAAAAAGATAAAGAATTAAAGTCGAATGAAAACCTGCAAGAGGCTTTGATATGAAAAAAAGGAAAAGAGAAACAACTTATAAATATCACTTACACTGCAGTTAATTTACATATTTACAAAATGGTATTCTACGAATAAAGTTATATCCGTAGTTATATTCTTATATAGCATAGATATTGATATTTGCCTTTTGAAAGAGAAGTATTTCAAATATGAAAATAGGTAAACGAATGAGATTTTTTCTATTTAGGTTATCTTGAAAAGACATGTATTTGACTAAGATGCGGGTGGCCTATTCATTGTATCTTGTGACAGTTTTCGAACTCTTTTTATTCCAAACATAAGATGTTTATTTAGGGAGGTTTAAACATGACATTTCTTGTGAGAATAGCAAAACGTCTAGATACTAGATCACATTAGTGGTGAATTTAAAGGATACATTAAGGCCCGTTTGGTTCGCATAATGTTTTTGAAGAAATTGCAATATGTCAAAGTAATTGTAACATGAATGAATTGTAATGTAATGAAGTGTAATTGTGATGTGTTGCAACTGTAATTTGTAAAAGAAAAAACTAACAAAACTACACGTGTTTGGTTGGGTGTAATAATAATAATAATAATAATAATAATAATAATAATAATAATAATAATAATATGATTTTCTAAAAATAATTAAGAATAAGGATAAAAGATAAATACTGATATATAACTTGTAAGATTCTGATCGTTATGTAAAACATTCCATCAAGTTTGCAATGCAATCTTAATTATAATCAATTACATCAAATGTGGGAGTTCCAATTACATTGTAAACTTGATGGAATGTTTTAAATTACGATATAATTCAGAATGTTACAAGTGAAAATATCAGTATTTATCTTCTATTGTTATTATTAATTATTTTTATTAAATCATATAAATACTGAAATTATTATTATTATTATTATTATTATTATTATTATTATTATTATTATTATTATTATTATTATTATTATTACTATTATTATTATTATGATTAATAATAATAATGATAATAATAATAATAATAATAATATTAATAAAAATTTTATTATTAATATTATTATTATTATTATTATTATTATTATTATCATTATTTATTTTTTTAAATTTAGATATTAATATAGTATTTTAAATTTATTAATAATTTATTTTTTATATTATTATTATTATTATTATTAAATATATAGTTACATCTTTTAATAATATTTTTATATAATTGTAACTATTATACCTTTTAATACTATTTTTAACTAATATTAATTTTTAGTTGCTATTGACATTTTTTAATTATAAAGTTTATAATTATTTTCTAAATTTAGATATTAATACAGTATTTTAAATTTATTAATAATTTATTTTTTATACCTAAAACTTTTAAGTATTTTATATCTCTATATTATATATAACAGGAGCCTACAAGGCTGGACACAGTAAGGGGAGGGGGGGGCGGGGTTGACCCCCATTTTATCGGTCACATCAGTTTTCTCTTTCCAGAGACCTACAGGCGATTTGTTGCCAAATTAAGGGCGACATTCATCTATTTATTTATTTTTTCATCTAACAAATTTTAATTTCATTACATGTTTTTTTTTCTTCTTTTCCTCCTTTTATAAAATACTTTACAAATAGTATCTAAAAAAATACAAACTAAATTAATAATAATAATAATAATGATAATAATAATAATGATGATAATAATAATAATAATAATAATAATAATAATAATAATAATAATAATAATAATAATAATAATAATAATAATAATAACGTATCACACGAATATTTTGAAGGGGGTGATACAAATGAGGTAGATTTAGTGTTTTTCTTGCTAAAACGACGTATTTTTTTTATGGTTTCGCATGTAAGCTTAGATGTGATACATCCCCATATTCACTTTCCTTATATATATTTTCAAGCAGCCCAACTAACAACAATCAAAAGAAATGGGTCGATTGTCGGTCGTACCTGTGACTGAAACACAAAAAAAGGGGAACGATCGCTAGACGATAGACACCCACAGAAGGGACGATCGATCGCCTTGTCGATCGATCAGTAGATCCTTGCTCTTACTGCCGAGTAGTCTAATATACCATTGCATTTTTCTTAAAAGCTTTTATTTTTAGTATTTTTTATTTTTATTTTTTCTATATACTCTTATTTCATGTGCCTAATTATCTTTATACCCACATAAAAATATTGTAGTGTTTTTCATTTATCAGTTCATCCAAGCCGTATATTTTCCTCTTTAAATTTAGACCAATGAATGGAGCAATTTGTTTTTCAAATTTCCTTGACTATTTGGTGACCAGTTTTCAAACGTGTTATCCAAGTTGTTGTTTGTTTGTTCAAAGAATATAAGGCTGACTCTGATTCGCATATATAAAACTGAATTTGTGATGAAAACTCCAAATGTGAATCATAATTTGTGAAAGAAAAAATTCCATATCTCAAACTAATTAATAACTCATAAGAGTTAGGAAATTATCATAAAATAAAATTAATTTAGATGATAAATGTGTCAATGAAGAATGAAATTGTTTATCAAAATGCTTGTGTTCCGATACCCATTGTTGTGTGAGAAACTCTCAAACTAATGGTTATGCGTTCAAGTCCTACTGAGAATATGGGAGATATATCATATATTTGAAGTGTATATATTGTAAGATAGTTATTTGCATATAAAATAGAATAAACTAGTTTATTAAATATTTACTTTTAGATGAATTGTTACAAAATTAATTAAGATCGCGATTCAAATGGGCCGGGACGGGAAAAGAGTGTGGGAAAAAGACGCGGTAATGAAATCAAACCGAGTAATCATAATTCTAACCGTTGTATCAACGTTAACTAATAACAAAAACCTAATAACTACGCACATTCTGTAATTCACACGCATAGATATTCAATCTAGGGTTTGTTGTTAATCTCTTTCCTCAATAAACGAAACAACAATAATCAGCTATGCAAGAGTTATATTCAGCGACAGAGAGATGAGATTGGTCATTGTCTTTACTGGTGTGAGTTCAACGAAGAGCAAAAAAAAAGTAGGTGAAGTGTTAAGGATTAAAGCGATTCTTGAAAAACATGGTGATTGTAGGTCGGCATCTGCAGTATATGAGTCATTAAATAAGCTGCTCAAGATGGGTTTGTCCTTTAAGGTCGTGGATGCAGCAGGGATTGGGAGTACTGTCAATCGTCTTCAAGATCATGCGTCGAAAGAAGTTAAGCGGATTGCAGAGATGATTATCGGTTATTGGATGCATAGGGCTATGTTTGACGGATGGGTTGATTCTTATGAAAAGATGCCTCATTTGCAGCAAGAAGATGAACAGGGTGGTGTGTTAAAGAAGAACGACGTATTATTACAGACTGAGAATCAAAATGTACGAGAAACAGTAAAATCACTGAAAGTACGAATTAAGGTGATTAGAGTGCAAGATGAATCAACAAAAAGTAATGTTTCAGATGGTCCAGAATTGAAAATTGGAAATAAAGATACTGGAGTTGATGAGGTTTTGAATAGTAAGGGGGTCCTGAAAAGAGCAGTAGAGATGAATTAGAACCAGTTATGTGCCACGACTTGTTAAAGAAGCAAATGAGTGTCAGTATGGAAAGAAAGAATACCAAAGTCAATTCAGAAAAAGCAAGTGTTCCAAAGGGTCGAGTTGAACAAAGGGTTAAACTAATAAATTCAAATGCAACAATGGAAGAAAAGTTGAGGCAGCGAGACGGAAGTTACGAGAAGCTCAAAGTTCAGAGAAAAAAGAAGCATACAATTCTTACAATCCTGGGAAGTCAACACGCTTCTTCTCCCAGAAAGTCAACAAATGAAGTCCACTGACAAGCGTTTCAGAAGATAGGGCAATGGGCTTTACTAAGTTCTTGTTTAACATTTGATATGTTTATACTAAACTTTGAAAGTGTACATGTTTAGTTAATATTATTGTTTTCTATTTCCTCTTGTAGTAAGAACATATGTTGTTGTGAATGTATCCAATTAATTGCATTTAACAAATATATACTTTATTGTTGTTTCCAAAGCCAAAGGTTGACTTGCTATTCAGGTCAAATTAACACAATGAAAAGTTATAGATTTAAAATAAAAAACAATGAAAAGCTTCATGTTCGTGTGGTTGATCGGAAACATGTTAATTGTTTATTCATTATAACAATTAGACAAAAAAAACATGCCATTGTGTCAACGGGTCAATCCAATCCCCTCAATACACCCATTTTTGTCAAGAATACTAATTTTTGCAGTAAATTTATTTATTCAGTTAATTATAATATAGAAATTTAGGAAAAACCTGAAACGTATTCCTAGAGCACATTCTAGGAGGATTCATAATTCTACCAAAGATACCATTTTTATGATGCAAAATGCAATATATAAAGACCAATTCATTTGCAAAACTTCCTTAATACCCTGCAACCAATTACACTAATCATATTATGATGACCATGTGAGATTTAAACTCAAAACTAAAAGAAAAAACGACATCGGAGATGAAACACGAAGATGTACCTAATCTTTGTCCAATATGCAGTGCTTGCAACGAACTCAGATGGTTTTGAATTTTTAGAGAAAATTGATACAAAGTTGATGAATGAGGTTTGAGGTTGCAATTCATAACGTAGATTTTTTTGGTCATCTCTAAGCTTAATGAACCTAAAATTAGAAAAACAGAAGCACTATTTAAAAAAACTACCATTTTGTTTTTCAAATGATCGCAGCTTATTGATGACATCAAATAAGTAGATTATATTGACATCATTTATCCTATTTAATTGCATTGTTTTACTATATTTTGTATGAGAATTGGTACTTAATTGTTTACTTTATTGATTCTCAGGTAAAAACAAGCAATTTGTGAAACTTGGCGATTTTGGACTAATTATGGAGCAAATTAATCAAGATGGAAAAGTCTACTAAAATCATGGAGATACGCCGCATCATTCTAGACAGATGCACCGTACAATCATACTTAGATGAATTCGAAGACCATTGCCTGACTTTGAAGAATGCGCCGCATGTTATTTTAGCATGCGCCGTATATGAAATTTTGGTCAACGAAGAAGATCCAGCTTGTTCTACTCCAGATATGCCGCATCACAATATTGACATACGACGTTGGTATGTGTTATTTTACACATACCTTTATACCTAAATTACAGACCAAAATGACCAAAAACCAAGCTATAAATGCCAAATATGTTGTTTTTGTGTTTATATGTGTGCAGGTTCGGATATTAAAGAAATGGACAATAATCAAAGCAAAAACCGACAAAACGTGCACGAGATTGGAAAAGAGGTCAAAAGCTGAGGTCGGGAAAGCTATTTTCAATAGAAGAATATATTTGAGCTTAAAAGTCAACAAGGGTCCTTCAAGAATCAGAGATTGACAAGAACAACCCTTGGATAATATTTTGGAAGATTGGCGATTTTAGTCCCTTAACCTTAAACCTAATCTAAAATTAAATCCTAAGCCTTAATCTTTTATAACAATCAAATCCTAAACCCAATTATACCACAAACCCACCAAGCCCACACATTTCAACCTGAGCCCACTTAACCCACATGGTTAATAATAATAAATAAACTTTTCCCTCTATTTTTCTTTTACCCCGTACATCATCATCCCCAAATTCCATATAAACCCTAGATTTTACCTCTCCCAAATTAACCCACCTTACCCCAATTACCTATCAATGTACCAACGAATGGTGTTTCTAGAAGCTATCCCATGTGCGCAGAACGTGTCAGAAGGAGTATTTAGCTGTATCAGATTATGTGGCAGAGTTCTATTGGATAATACACCTCATTCGTGCCTTGGATTCCGTTTCTAGAAGTTCCTGACACATGGCTGACAAGGACAGAGAGCATTATACCTTTGGATCGCCAAGGTATACAAATGAAGGCTTCTCATTGGTTCTAATACATCATCAGAATTCATCCAAGGGCTCTAATTAGTTGAAAGAAGCACAAGAAGATCAGACGGTTATGATAAAGAGTTTCTAGGACCTTCCAAGTGACACGCTTCCCTCACCAACTCAGCTATATATACTCCTCACCTCTCACATAAAGACTGTTAGATAAAATTAGGAGTAGGATTAGTGGTAGTATGTAATGTAGTGATAGCTTGTGTTAGCTTATTGTAGCTTTTACAATTCACGTTCGCTTAATCTTGAATCTCTGTAATCTTTTTTAAGTGTTAGGCAATTTAAAGTTTTTCATTCAAACAATTTTACAAATACTTTTTCATGCCTTGATAATCATTCAAAGTTACTTAAGATGTGTTAAACTTTCTCAACTGTTTCATAAGCTCATATTAGTTGTAGAGATCAATAGTGTAGTAATAAATGCAATTCAGATTCAATGTTCTCAAAGCTCAAGCAGTCAACGAAAGTCGAAGTTTGGGGCTCATGTGAGATATGGTGTGATTAAGATCTGGTTAGTGTTGCAGAGGTGTGATTTAGCCTATCTAAAAGATAGGCATGGTTTGGCTTTGGTCTGGATAAGCTCCCTATTTCAGTTAGGGCGTTGAATTTGTAAGATCCTTTTCTGTCATTTTAAGTTCATCATTTCATTTCATGAGTTTTAGTTTAGATCCATGACATTTGGTAGTTAACTGTTCTATTAGTTGGATCTATTCACAGTTGAGCTTAATGATTGATTGTAGTCATATTATAGTTAAACTTTTTGGTTTTCATTGATTGTTCTTTTAAATCTGTCATTAGCAGTATAATTGTACTTCTGTGGTATTAGTTGTTTAAACTTAGTGGATTTATGTTTTACTCAGTGAATTTGATCATTACATGAACATAAGTGGTTGTTAGTTGGCTTGAATCTGACTTTAGCTTCATAAAAATCTCATAACAGTCACATAAACTAGTGTTTGGCTTAAGTAAGTTTTTAGGTTTTAGCTCACTTAGATAAAAGGTTCAATTTGATTCAGCTCTTATTTGCATTTAGGAGTAGTTATAAACAGTTTTTAATCAATTTCACTTAGGATTTAAGTTTTTTTTATCTATTGGTTTAGTTTCTAGAACTAGAACAGCTCAGGTTGCATTTTATATAAGGAATTAGATTAGGATCATATTAGTGCATAAACATACTCTACTCAGTGTTCTGAACAAGTTTGTTAACTGATAATTTGGACTTCTTTGGTCAAAGATCAGTATGTAACCTTTTTCACCCAAATTGTTTCAACAGTACACTGTCCCAACTAAGCACCTTCATAGTCATTTTCTTAGCTTTAATCTTGTCTAAAATCCATAAAAAGTGTTTTTCTCTAATCCTTGGTTGCTTATGATCATTTTAATTCAGTTTTTATGAATTAGCTCTTTCATATTGTAGCTTAAATCTCAGTCAAAAAAGTGCTCTGTTAGCTTGTTTTGCATAATTGCTGTTAAAGTAGACATTTTCATTGCTTAACATCTGCTTTTCTAGAATAGTTTTTTGTCTGAAACTTTGTTCACACATAGCTTATAGGTCTATCTTGCTTATTCTGAGCTTATTTCCCATTTAGAAGCTTGATTGCTAGATTAGTTTTAGCCTCATAAAACCTTTTCAATTCTGACTTGTCTTGCACCAGCAATTTGTCCCTATTAGCCTTTACATCAGCAGCCCTCACAAGCTCATATAAGCTCCATATTATTTGGACTTTGGTGTGATTGATCTTTGATATGTGATCAGTTTTCCCTTAGGATTTCAGCTTATGGCATTAGCTGTAGTATAGCTTTTGGTTGCCCTAAAATAGCTTCAGTAGGCCTGTTTGGAACAACTTCTTTGTGAATTGTTTGCTGATTATTTCTGTAATTCTACCCTTTGATTGCTTATTTGATTGTTAGTTTTAGGTTGTTAGGAGTTGTTAAAGATTAGTTTAAGCTCATTTGCCTTTTAGTTTTAGCTTTTCCCCCTAGATTTAGCTTGCAGATCCCTTTAGGTTAGCTTTTTAGTTGCCATTTACCTTTTAAGATAGAAAGTTACTATTGGCTTTTTACTTGTTTTACAGCTTATATTTGCTTTTCACTAAGTCTTTCTTTTATGAAAAATGTTCATTTTGATAAGCTTTAACAGATTTGAGAAGAAAAATTAAAAATAAAAATTGTTTAGCAAAAAGGTGAGGAACAGGATTCGAACCCTGGACCTCACCCATAGCACAGCTTCACACCACAACACCCTAACCAGTTTTGCCCTTTAGGTTTTTCTTGTCACAACACCCTTCTTAAATTCTTTTAAAGCTTTTATTCTTTTAAGCTTAAAATTTAGTTTTGCTTATTAACTGCTTATTCTAATGAGCTTATTTCTTTTTCTTATTATTCCTAGGATTAGATTTAGTTCAAGAATTTACCTGCAAAGTCCCAGATTTGTTTAAGCACATTTTCTATTTTTAATCATTTTATTTCTTTTAAATAGTTTTTTTTAATCATAATAAATAAAAAGTCGGAAAAGTATTTTTCTTTTTTCACATAATTTTCTTTTATCATTTAGAGTGTAGAAAAACTGTTTTCATACCCGTAGGTTTAGTGTAGCTTTAATTTTACTTTTAATTTTGCGTACGTTCGTAGTTTTTAAGTATTTTTCGCGTTTTTAGGTTAGAATACGTTTTAGCTTAATTTTTCTTTACGTTATCATTTTATATGCTTAATTTGTTGCTTTCTATTGTTGATTCACTTTCCGTAGTTATAAATTCCGAAATCTCACTTTTATCCCATTCATTTCATGAATCACGAATCGAAAATTACGATTCCATTCAACCTTCACTGGGAGAACGACCCGGAGAAATACTTACCTTAGTATTTCTTGGTAAAAATCACTATACTAAAATGANACATTTGGTAGTTAACTGTTCTATTAGTTGGATCTATTCACAGTTGAGCTTAATGATTGATTGTAGTCATATTATAGTTAAACTTTTTGGTTTTCATTGATTGTTCTTTTAAATCTGTCATTAGCAGTATAATTGTACTTCTGTGGTATTAGTTGTTTAAACTTAGTGGATTTATGTTTTACTCAGTGAATTTGATCATTACATGAACATAAGTGGTTGTTAGTTGGCTTGAATCTGACTTTAGCTTCATAAAAATCTCATAACAGTCACATAAACTAGTGTTTGGCTTAAGTAAGTTTTTAGGTTTTAGCTCACTTAGATAAAAGGTTCAATTTGATTCAGCTCTTATTTGCATTTAGGAGTAGTTATAAACAGTTTTTAATCAATTTCACTTAGGATTTAAGTTTTTTTTATCTATTGGTTTAGTTTCTAGAACTAGAACAGCTCAGGTTGCATTTTATATAAGGAATTAGATTAGGATCATATTAGTGCATAAACATACTCTACTCAGTGTTCTAAACAAGTTTGTTAACTGATAATTTGGACTTCTTTGGTCAAAGATCAGTATGTAACCTTTTTCACCCAAATTGTTTCAACAGTACTCTGTCCCAACTAAGCACCTTCATAGTCATTTTTCTTAGCTTTAATCTTGTCTAAAATCCATAAAAAGTGTTTTTCTCTAATCCTTGGTTGCCTATGATCATTTTAATTCAGTTTTTATGAATTAGCTCTTTCATATTGTAGCTTAAATCTCAGTCCAAAAAGTGCTCTGTTAGCTTGTTTTGCATAATTGCTGTTAAAGTAGACATTTTCATTGCTTAACATCTGCTTTTCTAGAATAGTTTTTTGTCTGAAACTTTGTGCACACATAGCTTATAGGTCTATCTTGCTTATTCTGAGCTTATTTCCCATTTAGAAGCTTGATTGCTAGATTAGTTTTAGCCTCATAAAGCCTTTTCAATTCTGACTTGTCTTGCACCAGCAATTTGTCCCTATTAGCCTTTACATCAGCAGCTCTCACAAGCTCATATAAGCTCCATATTATTTGGACTTTGGTGTGATTGATCTTTGATATGTGATCAGTTTTCCCTTAGGATTTCAGCTTATGGCATTAGCTGTAGAATAGCTTTTGGTTGCTCTAAAATAACTTCAGTAGGCCTGTTTGGAACAGCTTCTTTGTGAATTGTTTGCTGATTATTTCTGTAATTCTACCTTTGATTGCTTATTTGATTGTTAGTTTTAGGTTGTTAGGAGTTGTTAAAGATTAGTTTAAGCTCATTTGCCTTTTAGTTTTAGCTTTTCCCCCTAGATTTAGCTTGTAGATCCCTTTAGGTTAGCTTTTTAGTTGCCATTTACCTTTTAAGATAGAAAGTTACTGTTGGCTTTTTACTTGTTTTACAGCTTATATTTTGCTTTTCACTAAGTCTTTCTTTTATGAAAAATGTTCATTTTGATAAGCTTTAACAGATTTGAGAAGAAAAATTAAAAATAAAAATTGTTTAGCAAAAAGGTGAGGAACAGGATTCGAACCCTGGACCTCACCCATAGCACAGCTTCACACCACAACACCCTAACCAGTTTTGCCCTTTGGGTTTTTCTTGTCACAACACCCTTCTTAAATTCTTTTAAAACTTCTTTTCTTTTAAGCTTAAAATTTAGTTTTGCTTATTAACTGCTTATTCTAATGAGCTTATTGCTTTTTCTTATTTTTCCTAGGATTAGATTTAGTTCAAGAATTTACCTGCAAAGTCCCAGATTTATTTGAGCACATTTTCTATTTTTAATCGTTTTATTTCTTTTAAATAGTTTTTTTAATCATAATAAATAAAAAGTCGGAAAAGTATTTTTCTTTTTCACATAATTTTCTTTTATCATTCAGAGTGTAGAAAAACTGTTTTCATACCCGTAGGTTTAGTGTAGCTTTAATTTTACTTTTAATTTTGCGTACGTTCGTAGTTTTTAAGTAGTTTTCGCGTTTTTAGGTTAGAATACGTTTTAGCTTAATTTTTCTTTACGTTATCATTTTATATACTTAATTTGTTGCTTTCTATTGTTGATTCACTTTCCGTAGTTATAAATTCCGAAATCTCACTTTTATCCCATTCATTTCATGAATTACGAATCGAAAATTACGATTCCATTCAACCTTCACTGGGAGAACGACCCGGGGAAATACTTACCTTAGTATTTCTTCGGTAAAAATCACTATACTAAAACGATAACATCAGACGTATTACTATCAAGACTTCACCAAATACAATCCAAGACGCTGAAAGACGGTGTACGAATATTCAAGAATATAATAATTTTGGACCCCACGCGAAGTTACCTCAATGCATCGCATCTACTTAGTTGATGTGCCGCATCGTGCCCTCAGACAGAAACTATAAATAAACCATCATAACCTACGATTTTTGTGTGCAACCAAACCCTAAGGAGATGAATTCAGACGAAAAGGCAACATAAGACACACCCCAAACGAAGATGTTAGAGCAGTAAGAAGGTCCTGCATGTGTACAAATCATTAAGTTGTTTTGTTTTATTGTATTAGTAAACTTTAATCCATCAGGATTGATGGGCTTGTGGCCACCATACTGCTCCCATTTCCCATCGATTAAAAGTTTATATGATGTTTTTTTGGTTCTTTTTATATGTGCTTTGATAACCTCTGTGTCTATCTGTGGTTTGCTTGGATTGCCATACCCCCTCCACGCTTACTTATCTAGTGTCTAGAAAGTGAGATAGACATAAGTGATCATTAAGGGTTTACTCGCCTATATTTAAGATCCAACGAGACATATAAGATTACGATACTCATTATATAAAACTAGCAATAAAACAAGTGGCAAGCTACTTAACCATAGGACATGCCTTCTATCTGTATCTATTATCTATCCGTGTACGTGTTTGCTATTCTCTGATTCGTTCTCATTAGTTTTACTTTTCTGTTTAATCTACCAAACTGTGGGCTTACGAGCTTATTTGTTTTCGGCTTATATTTTATAAGCCTCAATTTCCGGCTTATTTTAAAGACTTATAAAGTTTATTACGATCCCTAACAAAATGTTGTATTTTGAAAACTAGCCATGAAGTTTGCGGTTAGATAAAGAACAAATGTTACTCCGTATTAGATTGAGAACCATCCTAATCTTGAACTTTTGAAGTGATTTTTTGAAAGTTTCATTGAACCCTTTGGTCTAATTGAACCACTTGTTGATTTTTCCTGGAAGAAGTGGTTTTGGGTCTGGGAGGACGAGGGTGGGTAATGAGGGAAAATGGTCTAACAAAGACATGAAGGGTTCTTTTTGAAGGTGGATGATTCAAATGATTGAAAAAAGGTCCAATTGATGTGTGGTTTTGTGACCTTACAACAGGTTTTACCTCTCGAGGGATCTCAAGAGGCTTACAACCCCACCAGGCAGTGTACCTGACCGATGTAGTATAGTGAAGTGGTAAGTACGCGGGATTGATCGTTCAAATCAAAGAATAGTGTTCGTTAGGATTGAAATTTATCTACTAGGTCTAGAGATGAGGGATGATTCTTTTTGTATTTTTATGTTTTATGGAAAGCAAGTAAAATTTCGGGTATTGGAAGAGTGGGCGGAATTAGTTGCTAGTCAACTAACCCAAGAGCTACTAATTAAACTAATGTGCAAGAAAAGTAAATTAAGGTTCTACAAGAAAAGTGAAGCATGTCTACCTATGATGTATTACTCCTTGCTAGCTATCCAATTCTACCTATTGACTGTAAACCTTGTTTTAATTGACGGGTGTATTCCTTTAAACATTCATGGGGTGGCGTACGTACTTCCCCAATCCTATAAGCTCTTATCTCCTCCTACAACGATGCGTTAAGCACCCAATCATAGGGATTGTAAACAGTGGCTTATGCATTAAATACTACCTTAATAACCTAGTACGCATTGGTTACATGTTTCTTAAGACGTTCAAGCACGTTACCATAAAGGAGGTTGGCCAGTTTTCTTAAGCCTAACATTGATGAGACATTCAATCAAAACAAGAATCAATAGGAAACAAGAATTATAAACTAAACCAACTAGATCTATTGAAGTTGTCACGCCTTAATTGATGGAGATAGACACACACATCAACAAGCCCTCATTGATGGAGATAGACACAAACATCAACAAGAAATCAATAAGATCTAATTAATTATATACAAGTTTCACACAATCATAAGTAGACACAAGGTGAATTAGCAACACATAATTAATGAAGAGCAATTAACAATAATAATGGAAGACATAATTAAGATAGAATCAACACACCATTACAAGATGTTTATGGAGTGATTAAGACCTTCCAAGTTGCTGGAAAAACACCTACCTAAACCCTAGAATCGGACTTAGGGTTTGGGGCTTACAAATAATGAAGTTATAATGTTCTATTTATAGGCAACTTTACTGTCGGCAAAGGGTGACGGCGTCAGCCCTAACAAATGACGGCGTCAGCCCGTCGTTTTCACCAAATCGAAGATTTTTTCGTCCTCTTCGCATGGGCTTTTGAACCACCCAAATCCGAGTTCGTATGAAGATTTTATGGCCAAAACAGTAACAGCTACTCCGCGCGCAAGTTGTGATTGTCTTGTTTAACTTGTGATGGTTCCACTTTGGTTTCTTCTCGTGCAAGCCTTCTTTCTGACGTCGTCACTCTATATCATCTGACGCCGTCAGGTTGAATCCTGACGCCGTCACCTTCAAAAGTCTTCTGGGACGTCTCTTGTTAACTTAAGGCCAGACGGCCTACTTCCAAATACACCTGACGCCGTCAGGTGTAACTTCCTCAAAAGTTCTCTGGAGCGTCACGTTAGGAATTTTCCAACTCCATGATCTTCTCGTGACGGCGTCAGCTTTTAAGGCATGACGCCGTCAGGTTGTTTTTCCTGACCTTTTTTCATGGCTTTGTTGGTTTATTCGTTCTTGAGCATAAATATGTCCAAAATGCTTCATATTTCAGAAATCACGTCCCAAGTACCTAAAATGAGAAAAGAAACGATTTAAGGCAATATTTGATCAAATAAATATGATTTAGGGCTTAAATGACCCCCTAAAACGGGTACATTTTTCGTCTTATCACCAATATACGTGAACCAAGGTTCGGGTTGTTAAAAGGGGCTCGCAAATGTAAAACAAGGTGGTTCGCAATTCAAATGTGAATTTTGGGGTTTTTTAAAAGGTTCTGCTTAGTAAACCTTAGGGTGATGTTTAAAAAATTCAAGTAGTTTAAAAAGGAGTAAATTACACTGTTGGTCCCTAAGCTTATGCTGGATTTTATACGACATCCAAAAACATGAATTATTGCCTTTTTGATCCACGATCTCGAAAATATTACGCCGCTGGTCCAAAAATCTAACGCTCATTAGTTTTCCCAATTATCTCGGTCCTCACTTGTAATGCACATGAAGGCAGTTTCATCTGAATCTTTTTTTTTTGGCTTATTGTTCTATCCTTGCACTGTTCATGTTACTGTAGCTTAGGTACTTTTTGTACTTTTCTTAAATTTTTTTTCATCCAAATTCTATTTTTTTGTTTGTACATTAAATTTTGTACACACATACATTTTTAGATTTATTAAAGATCTCATAGTCACACACATACACACATTCTCATTCACTCAGATACAGACACAGAGGAAATCTTGAAGATGATTAAAGGTGTTTGTTTTTCTTTTTGTTTGGCTGTGTGACAACTGAAATTGTTTAAATTGAACATACTTTCAAGTTGATTTATAGTTAGTTTCTAGTTGCACAAATTCAATCAAAAGGAACACAAAACACTTCAACTCGAATTCAATAAAAAAGAACACAAATTCAAACATTCTTACTGAAACAATTAACAATTAAACTTAGGGGATTTTTCTAGATCATATGACAAATGTAAGTTGTCGTAGTCTATTTCATCTAAATACTCATCATTTGTCGAGTATTCGGGTTCCTCATACGCAATATGTTTGCGTTTTCTGTTTGCCTACATCTTCTTCCAAGTGTTTTTACTTGTATGCTTACTTGCTACTTTTTCTTTCATTTCTTTGTGTTTATAATCTTCTCATTGTTTAATCTTTATCTTTGACTTTTCTTGAAAATACCAATCAACAAAGGTTGTTGCATCCTCAGTTTCTTCGATTTTTTCTTGCTGCCACAAACAGTTATTCATTAAGTAAAACATTCATAATAAAAACATATACTGAATGTACAACAAATGATAAACATACTTAGGCTAATTTGTTTGTGTCTCTTGCAATCATGCTTTCTCTTGCATTGCAACATTTGCTTCTTTCTCTTGCACATGACATCGATCTTGCTCCATTTTTGATATTTTATGGATTTAAGTTGTTGTGAATGATATTGTTATTTAGATATGTNTTTTTTTTTTTTTTTTTTTTTGAAAAGACACACGTCTTACTACATGTTTTGACTAAAGTTGTATATTAGGTTTCATAATGAAAATGGAACGTAGCTTAAACCAACATTTATTAGACTTCTGATATTCCCCACTTCATTTATCACTTACCATCTTCACCTAACAAGTATTTTGAAGTAAACAAACACACACATTCATTCTCAATCCTCACAACAGTAAAGCTATTTTTTTCAAGTAATTCAATCAATGGCAGCTTCTTCTTCACAAAATATGAATTTTAGTAAAATGGTGGTAACCGATGCTATGGTTGAGTATGTGTTGGGTAAATATGAAATTAATGGTATGATGACGATGCAATGGGTGAGGTGATTCTTAAAGACTTGTGGCAAAGGGAGAACAATCAACAAGATGTTGGTAAAGGTTAGTGTATATGTTTCTTGTTATGATTTTTTGAATTATATGTGTTTATTAATTGTGGAGACTTATTGTTTGTGCACATATTTATAGTAAAGGATTAGAAAATCTTGAAGCACTTGGCAAGAGGATATCAAAGCTTGAAGTTCTGGTTGGTAGTCTAATGGAGGTCAAAGAGGCAAAAATGGAAAAGGAGGCAAAGGCCATAGTAAAACTTAATGAAGTTTTTGGAAGGGCCAAGGAGGCACATGAACAACAGAAACAAAATGAGGTCAACAAAGGTAATTTTGAAAAGCCAAAAGGTATTTCAATGTGTTATGCTGCTTTGGTTGGATATTAAGTCATGAGTGTATACTTGTTGTATGCATAGATTCTGATTCAAAGATGTTATTATTTGACTCTGACACTAGCCTTGAGTTTCATGAGGATACCCTAAAAAAAGCTTCCACTTCTTTGGTAAAAAAAAACACCTTCCAAATCTTGGGTAGAAAAATCCCTATCAGTTGTTTTCTTAAAAAAAACTTCCAGTTCTAAATCAAAGATGCTCTCATGGTGTTTGTCAACAAAGCATTCATCAAGTTCTGACTCAAGTGGTGATTCAACATCTTCTGATGAGAGTTATGATGCAAAAGAGCAAGTTGAAGTAAAGAAACGATCCATTTCAAAGGTTGCAGATTGTGACAACCGTGATTTTTACAGGTTAGTTTGACTAATAGTCTCTAGTTGTTTATCTTTGTTTGGTGTGAATTAATTGTTTTATGTGGTATGTGTGAGATATATGTGGTATAGTTATGATAAGTAGGAATGTGGCACTAAATCCTTTTGCGTGTAAGGTTATTGAGATGATTTGAGTGGTGTTGAGTTTTGATAAATTCATTTTTAATACCTTTGTGGTGTAGAAGTGAATTGTGTAGTTTTGGTGTTTTGCGGTTTTGTGTAACGAGTCTTCGTTCAAGAATTAGAGCGTTGGTAAGTAAGAGAAGGTTGTTTTCATGGGATATGTTTATAGAGTGTGTGAGATTCTATTTTCCGGGTTGTCGTAAAATTAAGATTTATCGTGAAAGACGTTAGGTTTCGTCATGGGAATACATAAAATATGAAAAATATGAGGTTTTGAGTGTAATAAATAAATTTAAAAAAAAATAAAAAATATATATATTAGGGGTGTTCGGCCGAATGGGTTAAAACAAGGAAAATGGAAGACGAATTTGAGCCCAATTACAATTCTAACTTAAGGTAATTATCCACTAATAATATAAATACAAAACCAAGACTCCCAAATCTATTTTTTTCTGCATATTGGTCGATTTCCAAGAGAGGAGAAAAAGGGAAAATTAGGGTTTTGCTTTTGAAGCCAAAAATCAAGCGTAAGGTATACTTTTGATGCTAGTTTTCATTCAATTAATTAGTTATTGTTATAATTCGTGTAATATAAATTATGATGGAGTTAGGGTTTATAAACTTCTGTAATTTTATGATGAAAAACATGTTAGAATCATTAATTGATAATGGTATGAGGTTTGGTTAAGGGAATTGAGCGTAAAACGCGTTAGTTTGCAAGTTAGGGTTTGGACAGAATGTTAGGGCTATAAAGATACGAGGTTATTTAATAGATGGTAATGAGTTAGATCACGAATTTTGACTCTAAATTATAGTTCAAAGAAAGAGCTTTCCAAAACGTCCGACCACGACTGATTTCGAGGTAGGGAAGTTAGTCTTTTGATTTTTACGAGATAAGGTGTCAAAGCTGTTAAACCGGGACAGAATTTGGGTAAAAGTTTGATAGTGATTATGGGTGAAAAAGTGTTATTAAGGTTAGCCCTTCTGGGAAAGTTGAATTTTAGGTTATCTTAGGGCTTGTTTGTTTAATTTTTTTCATTAAGTCATATTAATTAAAAGATGACTTAATGCAGACAACCTCAGTTTTATTACTTAATATTTTCAGTTATCTTTTTCTATTAAGTTACAAACAAACAGTTTTTATATGACTTAATTAGTTCAGTTTTGTTCATATTAAGTTAATTAAGTCGAAATCAAACACCCCCTAAGACTCCCACGAAAAGGATTCGCGATAAAAAAGTTGTAGAAGTATTTTTCTAAAATCAAAACTTTTTGGTGTGCGTTCAGATCCGAATCTGGATAGTTGACAAGTTTGATTTTCTTATGGGTATTTGTGTGTGTTATTAGGCCATGGCCTTCTGGGATTATCTTGTATGCTTATGAGAGACCATGGTGAATTTTTGGTGTGAGTTGTTAAGCTTAAATGGTTATTATTTTATGTGGGTGAATGTACCCCAAAATTCTGCGTTTTCTGATATTATAAGTGCAAGGGATTTAGTAAGCATTAATGGTTGTTGGAGTTAGTATGGAGTCTAGGAGATCCATGGTGAATCATATGAACCTTAGACATCCATCATATGAGTATTGCATGGGTTATATCTTTTAGCTTGGCCATGTGTAATGTGAATTTATTTGTGTTGTTTAGATTTGTGATTGTTTTGGAAGCTGCAGAGTTAAGGTGAGTTCATAGTCCCATACTTTTTACTTTGTTTTAAACTTGGGATGGGAATGATGCTTGTCTTAAATGTTTTGAGTTACTGTGATTATGTGTGTTTGAGAGCTTGGACTTATGATGTTATCATATGAATGCTAT
>LBNU01029094.1:33386-45346 GCA_014162995.1 Artemisia annua
AATCAAAACTTTTTGGTGTGCGTTCAGATCCGAATCTGGATAGTTGACAAGTTTGATTTTCTTATGGGTATTTGTGTGTGTTATTAGACCATGGCCTTCTGGGATTAGCTTTTATGCTTATGAGAGACCATGGTGAATTTTTGGTGTGAGTTGTTAAGCTTTAATGGTTATTATTTTATGTGGGTGAATGTACCCTAAAATTCTGCGTTTTCTGATATTATAAGTGCAAGGGATTTAGTGAGCATTAATGGTTGTTGGAGTTAGTATGGAGTCTAGGAGATCCATGGTGGATCATATGAACCTTAGACATCCATCATATGAGTATTGCATGGGTTATAGCTTTTAGCTTGACCATGTGTAACGTGAATTTATTTGTGTTGTTTAGATTTTTGATTGTTTTGGAAGCTGCAGAGTTAAGGTGAGTTCATAGTCCCATACTTTTTACTTTGTTTTAAACTTGGGATGGGAATGATGCTTGTCTTAAATGTTTTGAGTTACTGTGATTATGTGTGTTTGAGAGCTTGGACTTATGATGTTATCATATGAATGCTATATGTAAAATTATGAGGTGATGATTGTGATTGTGATTGTGAGATTATACGTGATTCATTTGGGGACCCATTTGATGCCAAGTGTTGTGGATTTATACGTGATTCAATTGGGAGGATGCTTATCCTGTTGCTCGCGCATGCGACCTAATTGATGCCAATGTTGGATCGGAGGGGCACGTTCCGTCCCATTGTTGCCTTTGTTGTGTGTGATTACATGTTAGCATATATGGTAACTTTAAATTGTACGTCCAGCTATATTTTATGATCACAGTGAACTGGTTGCCTTGAGAGTGTATGTGTGTCTTAAACCTATGAATCTCACCAACATTATGTTGACGTTTTAAGCATCATTTTCAGGTGAGCATTCTAAGGCCAAGATTGAGGGTTGCAATTAGGCGAGACTTAGTTGCATTATGAAGACTTTATTTTATGTTTGAATTTGACAATATTTGGATTTGTTTGTGATACGATTATGTTTTCTTTTGGTACTTTCATATCTATTGAAGATACCTTTTGATAATTATTTGGTTATTTTTATCTTGGGGTATTGTTACAACACTTTGTGTTTGTACTTTGCTCTACTTATGTGCATTGTAGTATTTCTCTATTTAGACACCCTGTGTTGTGATGATATCCATGAAGTTACACACTTGTGTTTCCGCCTTGGCGAGGTGTGACAGATTGGTATTCAGAGCCAAGGTTATAGAGAATTAGGTGGTTTAACCTAGACTATAACTTAGGAGTCCCTCATATAGTTGCATTTAGGAACTATGAGTAAGTATAGTATCTTACATGTCTATTTTCCTATAATTATATGAGTTGTTTATTTGAGTTTTGGACGTCTGTTGTTTCTCAATACTTAGTTTTGTGTATGTAATTTTTTAGAATGGCACCCCTGTTCGTGGAAAGTTTCGTTGGACTCTAGTGATCCCTACTGGACTCAAGAGAATGGGATCGATGAAGCGTACAAATAGAAAGATGTTGGTTCTTGCAAAAATGTATCCTTGTGTGATTAAGGAGAAGTTGACGTTGATTGAAGTAGGTAGAACTAAAGTAGAGAAGTATGAGACAATAGTGACCCATAAGGATGGTCGTGTGGTTAAGTACCCGGGTCAGTGACCGAACTTTTTAGAAGAAGGAGTGGTGCTAAAGCCTCGTGATCCATATGCATGGGTGGATAAAGTAGAAGAAGAGTATAAGAGGCGTATGGAGGGTTTTGTTAGTCATCCTCAACCACAGTTTCCGGGGAATAAGAATGGGTGGTTGAGCGAGGAGGATGAAGTGGATTCGGACTTAGAGTCCACTGCCAGCAACACGATGTGAGAGAGAGGAAGAGCTCGAGCCATGAGTGTCGTCATTGTTTAGTTTTGCATGTTTCTTTCTTTTGATAACCTTAGATGTTGGAATTGTTTTGTTGGAATACGGATTCCGTTGTACTTTGGGAAGTTTTTCCCCGTTTTTTTAATAATAAGGCTTGAGCAAGTTTGGATATTTTGTGTGTGCTATGTGATTTATTGGGATGTATTGTGTGATACTTGAATTTGTGTGTTTATGGTTGTGGGGTGTTATTATTGTTAGGTGTGGTATTGGAAGTAAGTACACATATGAAAGGATACATCTATAATTATGGGTGGCCAACATAATTATACATGTATTACGACACATGTGGACTTATAACTAATACTGTGTTGAGCAATGATGACATGCTTACGTGTGGTAGGATTTAACTTGCTCTTGACTATTTGAGTTGATTGTCCCATTTGATGGGGAGTATTTGGTGATGAGTATGAGTATGATTATGGAATTGTAAGTTGTAAATGGTGACTAATGGTTCTTTTAGGAAATGGCTCCTAAGAGATCAAGACGTCCCATTAACAGGTCACCAATGAGTGGGTCCTTCAAGACACCAAAAAAGGCAAAGAAGACTGTTTTTGGAGAAAGCCCTACTTTTCAGCAGCTCATCAACCAACAACTGGAAGCTTTAATGTCAGAAATTGTGAATCATGTGAGCGCTCAGATGGGAAATGGTACCCAACATGAGGGCGCTGGAACTGGAGGAAGTGGTAGTAATGGGTGCACTTACAAGGAGTTTGTAGCTTGTAAGCCTAAAGAATTTGATGGGAAAGGTGGTGCGATTGCACTCACCTGTTGGGTAGAGAAAATGGAGTCGGTGATGGATATAAGTGGTTGTACTGAGGGTCAAAAGGTTAAGTATGCGGCGAGTTCGTTGGTTAACAAAGCTTTGACTTAGTGGAATACTCAAATCCAAGCAAGGGGTAGAGTTGCCGCGATGGGAATGACTTGGGAAGACTTCAAATTCTTAATGGTGGAGGAGTTCTGCCCAAGCAATGAAATGCAGAAGTTGGAAGAAGAGTTGTGGAATCATACTATGGTTGGAGTTAATCATGTGGGGTACACTGACAGGTTTCATGAGTTAGCTAGGATGGTTCCTCATCTGGTAACTCCTGAATCGAAGCATATTGATAGGTATATCCGTGGGTTGGTTCCACAGATTCGCGCGATGGTTAGGGCTACGGAGCCGACAATGCTCCTTAGTGCTATTCATAAAGCTGGGGCGCTAACCGATGATGCGGTTAGGAGTGGGACATTCGCGAAGACGAGCGAGAAGAAGAAAGAGGAGGCTGAAACTAGTAAGACGGTTGGTTCTAGTGTTGAAAATAAGAGGGTGAGAAATGGGAAGGGGTTCGTAGCAACAACTCCTGTACAGGCAGTAGGTTATTTGGGAACAGCTTCTACGGCTGTGGCTGGAAGTGGTGATAGGAGGGGATATGCTGGTAATGCCCCTAAATGTGCTAAGTGTAATGGTAATCATCCTGAGAATGTTACATGTCATGTGTGCTTCAGGTGTGGCAAACCTGGGCACATTGCTAAGTATTGCCGAGCGGTGATTACTCAAGCGACTCCAATTAACTCGGTGGGAGCGGGGTTTAATCGCAGGGCGTGCTATGAGTGTGGTAGTACTGAACATCTCCGAAACTGGTGTCCCAAACTTGCTAGGGCGCCTGGACAGCCGGGGAATCATCTGGCAATTGAAGGAGGTCAAGGACAAGGGTTTAACATGAATGTAGCTAAGGGAAAGGCGTTTACTATGAATGCAAATGAGGAGCGCCAAGATCCGAACGTTGTTACTGGTACATTTTCTCTCAATGGTCATTATGCTACTACTTTATTTGATACGGGTGCGGATTATTGTTTTGCTACTACTGAATTTGCTAGAATATTGGGTGTTGAGTTTAGTGAACTTAGACCTAGTATTGTGATTGAAATAGCTAGCGGTAGACAAATAGAAGTTGATAAGGTTATTCGTGAATGTGTTATCGTGTGATGCGTGGTTTTGTGACCTTACAACAGGTTTTACCTCTCAAGGGATCTCAAGAGGCTTACAACCCCACCAGGCAGTGTACCTGACCGATGTAGTATAGGATAGTGGTAAGTACGGGGGATTGATCGTTCTCTCACAGGGAATAGTGTTCGTTAGGATAGAAAAACTATTCTAATAGGTCTAAGGGCGAAGGAAGATTCTTTTTGTATTTTTATATTTTTAGGAAAGCAAGTAAAATCTCGGTTTTGAAGGAGTGGGCGGAATTAGTTGCTAGTCAACTAACCCAAAATTACTATAATTGCAAGTAAAATAAAATAACTAAACTATTTGGTTGTGAAAACAATATGGAGAAAAGTGTGTTTACTTAGACTTCATTACTCCCTAACTATCTTTTACCGGTTAATTGATATGTATGTTACTTGTGTGGATGAAAGGTGTATTCCTAATAACTCATGGAGTGGCATACATATCTCTCCAATTCTATGAGCTCTTATCTCCTCCTATGCCATGCACGGCACAACCATAGGGATTGTAAACAGTGGCTCATGCGTTAAATATACCTTAATAGCCTAGTATGCCTTGGGGTACATGTTTCCCAAGACGTTCAAGCACGTTACCATAAAGGAGGTTTGGCCAGTTTTCTTGAGCCTAAACATTGATGGAAACAATCATCCCACAAACAACAACACATCAATTAACCAAAATTAATAGTTTAGTTTCATTTAGATCTAAGCAACACAAGAAGAATTTTAGCTACACATTGTTAATTAAAAGAAAGCAAAAGAGATAATCAACCAACACATAGACATATTGATTGATTAAGTGAAGACTTATCTTATAATTAAGCATGAGGGTTCCAAGCGGCGTTGGAAACCCTAAAAAGTACAGAAAATTCGTCTAGGTTTGATGCCAAAAGTTTCTCCAACAAAAATTCCACACTTAATGGAATGAAAAATTAGGAAAACTATTATATATTTTACATTCTGGACGGCGTCAGGTTATAGAGGCTTGACGCCGTCAGCGTCGCCGCCATTAGGTTTTCCTCGGATGGGCCTAGATCCATTCAGACGCCCGTCACTTACTCTATAACCTCTCTGGCCGCTCACTTTTAACTCATAACCTGACGGCCTACATCTTCTTAACACCTGGAGCGGCGTCACGGTGTATAATTCCAAAAATCTTTCTGGGCCCGTCATTTGATTAATTGGTTCCCACTCTTTTGTCAATGCATTGCTGACGGCGTGGCACCTTTGTGACTCTGACGCCGTCAGGTTGTAATTTCTGCTTCTTTTGAGACTTGTCGTTTTTTCCTTTTATGCTCCAAAAACGTCCAATATGCATGTTTTCCAGGAATTCCTCTACAAAAAGTACCTAAGAATGACGAAAGGAACAATTTTTATCGATATTTGAAGAAAGGGTACAAATGAAAGAGTGGCTCTAGTAATACTAGAAAATATAATTTGATCAATCCTTTGTGTAGTTACAGTATATGATATGGAGAATAGAGACGCTCTCTCACCGTTAAATAAGCGGGGTAAAGCAATCTTATATTCGTAGGTAGAGAATATGAGACCAATAGCTGACCCCATTAAGGATGGTATGTTGAATAAGTACCCGGTGTCAATGTTGAGGAGGTTGGTAGTAGTATTGTATATGGAAAGATTAGTTTGGTACTAAATGTCGTAATATCCTTAGGATCCATATTAGCTGGTATAGTGTGTGAGTTAGATAGAATGAAGAGATTAGAGAGAGAGGTTGTGAATTGCGTGAATAGGTCTGATGGTATAACAAGGCCTGATCAACCACAGTTGTGCCCTCGGGAATAAGATGATGCCGTATGGAGTGAGCAAGGATGTGTACGGAAAATTGACCAGTGGCTTGTACTTAGAGGATCCAGGCAATGCAACGCGCGATGTGAGGTGAGATGGAGGAATGGAGCTGCGTAGCACCAATGAGAGGATAGTCATTGGTTATGGTGTGCATGACGATCTGATTGATATCGCCTTAGATTGGAATATATCCTGTTATGGACCGGGTCGCTGATAAAGTTCTATTAAAGTTGAACTCAATTCCAGTGGTTGTGGAAATAAATTAAGGCTTCTCTGAGCATAATTGTGGATTGCTGTGGGTTTCTATGGTCCGGAGCGTTTTACTCTCCGTGGGGAGTAATTTGTTGGCCAGGTACTTGGAATGTGTTACGGCCGGTATTAGACGACAGGTGTGAGTGGTTTCGTTTAATTGATATTTGAATTGTCTTAGTGTAGTTGAGCGAGGAGGCTTTTCACAGTAGAAAAGGAGCCGGAAGGCTTACACTATCTTAGTCGAATAGGTGACTGGCTCCACGGAGAATGCAGGAGTTGGCTGCACAGTTGAAAGAGCTTCAAGATAAGGGGTTCATTCGACCTAGTCATTCTTCGTGGGGAGCGCCTGTGTTGTTCGTTAAGAAGAAGGATGGCTCATTTCGAATGTGCATTGATTATCGGGAGTTGAACAAGCTAATGGTGAAGAATAGGTATCCTATTCCTAGAATTGATGACCTCTTTGACCAGTTGCAAGGTTCTCGATTCTTTTCCAAGATAGATCTGCGTTCTCGTTATCATCAGTTGAGAGTATATGACGAGGATATTCCAAAGACAGCTTTTAGGACTCGTTATGGGCACTTCGAGTTCACGGTTATGCCATTTGGGTTAACAAATGCACCCGCGGTATTCATGGAGTTGATGAATCGCGTATGTAGACCCTATTTGGACAAATTCGTGATTGTGTTCATTGACGATATTCTAATTTACTCTAAGTCAAAGGAGGAGCATGGAGAGCATCTGAGGTTGGTACTCGGATTGTTAGAGAAGGAGAAACTATATGCCAAGTTTTCAAAATGTGAGTTTTGGTTGCAGGAGGTACATTTTCTTGGTCATGTAGTGAATAGTGGAGGGATACATGTGGATCCTAGCAAGATTGAAGCGGTCAAGAATTGGAAGGCTCCTACGATGCCTTCTAAGATACGCTCTTTCTTAGGACTGGCGGGATACTATAGGAGATTTATAGCGAAATTTTCAAGGATTATGAAGCCTCTCACTACGTTGACTCAGAAGAATAAGAAGTATGTTTGGGGAGATGAGCAAGAGGTGGCTTTTCAGACATTTAAGGATAGCTTGTGTAATGCACCTATCCTGACGTTACCTGACGGGCCAAAAGATTTTGTGGTATACTGTGATGCGTCGAATCAAGGTTTTGGGTGTGTGTTAATGCAGAGGGAAAGTGATAGCTTATGCATCCCGACAACTCAAGGTCCATGAGAAGAATTATACCACTCATGATCTAGAGCTTGGTGCGGTGGTGTTTGCCCTCAAGAATTGGAGACATTATTTGTATGGTACGAAGAGTACGGTTTACACCGATCATAAGAGTCTTCAACATATTTTTACTCAGAAGGAGCTGAATATGTGCCAAAGAAGATGGATGGAGCTGTTAAGTGATTATGACTACGACATTTACTATCATCCAGGAAAAGCGAATGTGGTGGCTGATGCGTTGAGTAGAAAGGAAAGAATTAAGCTTAAGCGTGTGCGAGCTATGAGCATGACGTTGCAGTCGGGTGTTAAAGGTAAGATATTGGCAGCACAAGCGGAAACTCTCAAAGATGAGAACGTTGTGGCTGAAATGTTGCGTGGGCTTGATCAACAAATGGAAAGAAAGGAGGATGGTGGATTGTATTTTTGGATCGTATATGGGTTCCGCTGGTGAGGGATGTGAGGAAGCTGATCATGGATGAGGCTTATAAGACGAGATACTTGATTCATCCAGGGTCTGATAAGATGTATTATGATCTTAGAGATGCTTACTGGTGGCCGGGAATGAAGAGGGAGATAACTGAGTATGTTAGTCAATGTTTAACTTGCTTGAAGGTTAAGGCTGAACATCAGAAACCCTCTGGATTGTTGCAGCAGCCGCCGATTCCTGAATGGAAGTGAGATAATATAACGATGGATTTTATTACCAAGTTACCTCGAACGAGTAATGGGCATGACACAATATGGGTAATTGTGGATAGACTAATGAAGTCTGCGCATTTTCTAGCCATTCGTGAGGATTATAAGATGGAGAAGTTGGCAAGGATTTATATTAATGAGATTGTGGCGAAGCATAGTGTACCTGTGTCAATTATTTCGGATCGTGATAGTAGGTTTACTTCGCGGTTCAGGCAATCGTTGCAAAAGGCTTTGGATACACGGTTGGATATGAGTACTGCTTATCATCCACAGACCGATGGGCAAAGTGAGCGAACGATACAGACTTTAGAGGATTTGCTTCGGGCATGTGCTATCGATTTTGGAGGAAGCTGGGATACTCATTTGCCTTTGGCTGAGTTTTCCTATAATAACAGTTATCATACCAGTATTAGATGTGCACCATTTGAAATGTTGTATGGAAGGAAGTGTAGATCACCGGTTCTATGGGCGGAAGTTGGGACGAGCCAACTAATAGGCCCTGAATTGGTGCAAGAGACTACGGATATGGTGTTTCGAATTAAGGAAAGACTTAAGGCTGCAAGAGATTGCCAAAAGAGCTACGCGGATAATCGCCGTAAGCCTCTAGAATTTAACGTGGGAGATTTTGTGATGTTGAAAGTGGCACCTTGGGAGGGTGTTGTACGTTTCGGTAAGAAAGGTAAGTTAGCACCGAGGTATGTAGGGCCGTTTGAGATTACGGAGAGGATTGGACCTGTGGCATAACGTTTGAGATTGCCTGAGGAGCTAAGTGGTGTACATGATACGTTTCAAGTATCTAATTTGAAGAAGTGTTTGGCGGATGCTAGTTTGCATGTGCCATTGGAAGAGATTAAGGTTAGTGGGACTCTTCATTTTGTTGAGGAACCTGTTGAAATTATGGATAGAGATGTCAAGAGTATGAAGCGTAGTAAGATAGCATTGGTGAAGGTGCGATGGAATTCCAAACATGGACCTGAGTTTACTTGGGAACGTGAGGACCAAATGAGATCTAAGTATCCGAAGTTGTTTGCAGAGGAGGTTGATGAGACGAACTGTTAAATCTCGGGACGCGATTTCCCTAAGTGGAGGATGATGTGACAACCGTGATTTTTACAGGTTAGTTTGACTAATAGTCTCTAGTTGTTTAACTTTGCTTGGTGTGAATTAAGTGTTTTATGTGGTATATGTGTGAGATATATATGGTATAGTTATCATAAGTAGGAATGTGGCACTAAATCCCTTTGCGTGTAAGGTTATTGAGATGATTTGAGTGGTGTTGAGTTTTGATAAATTCATTTTTAATACCTTTGTGGTGTAGAAGTGAATTGTGTAGTTTTGGTGTTTTGCGGTTTTGTGTAATGAGTCTTCGTTCAAATATTTGAGCGTTCGTAAGTTACGAGAAGGTTGTTTTCATGGGATATGTTTATAGAGTGTGTGAGATTCTATTTTTGGAAAGTTTGTTTTGAAAATGATTATTTTCCGGGTTGTCATAAAATTAAGATTTATTGCGAAAGACGTTAGGTTTCGTTATGAGAATACATAAAATAGGAAAAGTATGAGGTTTTGATTGTAATAAATAAGTCTAAAAAAAATAAAAAAAATATATATTAGGGGTGTTCGGCCGAATGGGTTAAAACAAGGAAAATGGAAGACGAATTTGAGCCCAATTACAATTCTAACTTAAGGTAATTATCCACTAATAATATAAATACAAAACTAAGACTCCCAAATCTATTTTTTTCTGCATATTGGTCGATTTCCAAGAGAGGAGAAAAAGGGAAAATTAGGGTTTTGCTTTTGAAGCCAAAAATCAAGCGTAAGGTATACTTTTGATGCTAGTTTTCATTCAATTAATTAGTTATTGTTATAATTCGTGTAATATAAATTATGATGAAGTTAGGGTTTATAAACTTCTGTAATTTTATGATGGAAAAATGTTAGAATCATTAATTGATAATGGTATGAGGTTTGGTTAAGGGAATTGAGCGTAAAACGCGTTAGTTTGCAAGTTAGGGTTTGGACAGAATGTTAGGGCTGTAAAGATACGAGGTTATTTAAAAGATGGTAATGAGTTAGATCACGAATTTTGACTCTAAATTATAGTTCAAAGAAAGAGCTTTCCAAAAAGTCCAACCATGACTGATTTCGAGGTAGGGGAGTTAGTCTTTTGATTTTTACGAGATAAGGTGTCAAAGCTGTTAAACCGGGACAGAATTTGGGTAAAAGTTTGATAGTGATTTGTGGGTGAAAAAGTGTTATTGAGGTTAGCCCTTCTGGAAAAGTTGAATTTTATGTTATCTTAGACTCCCACAAAAAGGATTCGCGATAAAAAGTTGTAGAAGTATTTTTCTAAAATCAAAACTTTTTGGTGTGCATTCAGATCCTAATCTGAATAGTTGACAAGTTAGATTTTCTTATGGGTATTTGTGTGTGTTATTAGACCATGACCTTCTGGGATTAGCTTGTATGCTTATGAGAGACCATGCTGAATTTTTGGTGTGAGTTGTTAAGCTTAAATGGTTATTATTTTATGTGGGTGTATGTACCCCAAAATTCTGCGTTTTCTGATATTATAAGTGCAAGGGATTTAGTGAGCGTTAATGGTTGTTGGAGTTAGTATGGAGTCTAGGAGATCCATAGTGGATCATATGAACCTTAGACATCAATCATATGAGTATTGCATGGGTTATAGCTTTTAGCTTAGCCATGTGTAACGTGAATTTATTTGTGTTGTTTAGATTTGTGATTGTTATTTGTTGGAAGCTGCAGAGTTAAGGTGAGTTCTTAGTCCCATTGATGCGTGGGTTTTGCAACCTATGCACTTAGGTTTTACCTCTCAAGGGATCTTGAGAAGCTTACAACCCCCACCAGGCAGTGTACCTAACCGATGTAGTATAGTGAAGTGGCAAGTACCGGAGGATTGATCGTTCTCTCGGGGAATAGTGTCGTTAGGCTTGAAAAGCTACTCTAATTAGGTCTAGGGGTTGAGGAATGATACTTTTTGTATTTTTATATTTTATGAAAGCAATTAAAAATCTCGGTTTTGGAAGGAGTGGGCGGAATTAGTTGCTAGCCAACTAACCCAAATATCTACTTTTGCAAATAAAATTAAATAACAAGAAAATTAAAGTGGTTGTGAAACTTATAAATGAGAAATATGTGTTTACTTAGATTTCCTTACTCCCTAGCTATCTTTTATATGTTAATTGGTTTGTTGTGATTACGTGGATGACGGGTTTAAACCATTCGTAGGGCCGTGTACGATCTTCTCTAACTATATAAGCTCCTACTTTACTCCTATGTCTAGCCGATTTAAGCTCCTAACATGGGATCATTAGAATTCGCTCATGCATTAAATACAACCAAATAATCGTAGTACACATCCGATTCATGTTTCTTAAGACGTTCAAGCAAGTTACCGTATAGGAGGTTAGCCAGTTTTCTTAAGCCTAACATCGACTTCACCCAAGCACAATAATCACAAGCAAACCAACAACATATAATCAATAGCTAGGTTTCATTAGATCTAAGCAAACACAATAAAGAACTAGCCTAGCATGTTAATTGAAAGACAAGCGTAAGATATAATCAAACAACACATAGACATATTGAATGATTTGGAAGAAGACTTATCTTTAATTAAGCATCAAGGTTTTAAGGGTGAAAAACCCTTAAAAATACAGAAAAGTTCGAGCTAGGGTTTTTCCCAAAAGTTGCACACTAATGAATGAAATTTAGAAAAGTATATATAGATTTTACAAGCTGACGACGTCACGTTCTAATGCGTGACGCCGTCACCTCGCCGCCAAACTTATATTCGGATTGCTCAGATCCACTTCTGACGCCGTCCCTCTTTAATCTCTCCAGGCCGTCTCCCTTTGTCACATAACGTGACGGCCTAGGCGTCACAAAGCGTGACGCCGTCACAAAAACTCTCTGGGGCGTCTCGTGTAAACTTCGTATCCATCTCTTTGTCAAAGCGTGACGCCGTCACCTAGCATAGCGTGACCCCGTCAGGTACTCTTTCCAGCATATTTTGAGACTTTGTCGTTTTCTTCACTTTTATGCTCCAAAAAC
>LBNU01029094.1:45591-57953 GCA_014162995.1 Artemisia annua
TCCAGGCCGTCTCCCTTTGTCACATAACGTGACGGCCTAGGCGTCACAAAGCGTGACGCCGTCACAAAAACTCTCTGGGGCGTCTCGTGTAAACTTCGTATCCATCTCTTTGTCAAAGCGTGACGCCGTCACCTAGCATAGCGTGACCCCGTCAGGTACTCTTTCCAGCATATTTTGAGACTTTGTCGTTTTCTTCACTTTTATGCTCCAAAAACGTCCAAAATAGCTTCTTTTCCAGATTTCCTTTCCAAAGTACCTAAAATGACAAAAGGAATGATTTAGGGCAATATTTGATCAAATAATTACGGATTAGGGCTTAAATGACCCCCTAAAAGCGGTACACTTTTCGCTTCATCAAATACCCTTACACTTGAGATTTGCTTGTCCTCAAGCAAATGTGCTTTTATTCCAATCAAAATATGAGCTAGGGGTCATTTAACACGAATATAAAAGTAATTACAACAAATAGTCATTCAACCCTAGTCATAATAAGCATGGAAATCATACACTAGCACCTCACAAATAGTGTTTGGATACTCTCATCTCTCGGGTGTTATAAACCTATATAACTAGATGGAAATGGAAGAAATATCACTCACTACCTGTAATAGCAAATAGATTACCATAGGCTTGGAAAAAGATCAAAAACCTCCTCCACTAGGCGTAAGCACCTAAGATAAACTATCAAAGAGGGCTTTTCAAAGGGTTGTAACGTTAGGTGTAGGGACATGATAACACGGTTTGGTTGGAATAAAGGGTATTTTTAGTGGTGGCGAGCNTTTATTTTTTTTGCATACACTCTTGCCCTACCATCCAAAATAATACATCATAGGGGCCTCGGTTCTCCCCTTACACTTGAACTTTTACATACTTTACAATTAACTATTCTAATGACTTGAATTAAGATAATTGAAAAACTTGGAGTACTTTAAAACATTAACACACATATGGGGGTAATAATTGACTTCTTCCCCATTACTCCATTACATTAGTACTTTTACTCATGAGTCCCAATCGTCCCAAAACAATATGTACGAGGATATGACTCGACTTAGCAACCATGTAAGTAATAAGATAATTAACTAAGTGTTTAACAAATGTTTTCACAATAATGCACTAAAGATGAGTGCATACAAGGTAGGCTAAGGCGATTAGGGTGTACATTTGGGTGGATTGTAAACAAATTCTTCCTTTAAGTATAATGCTTAAAGTTAGAAACAAAAGGATAGGCTCAGAGGGGTGTACTAGGGGTATCGTGTACTAAAAATGAGTACAACGCTAAGGTGTGAGAGAATTACTTGACCAATGAAGTTAATGTAATTATAATACGGGTGTAAAACATGGGTTATCCTAATGCCTCTTATCATGTAGTAAATCTAACTAAACGAATGTAGTCTCACTTGTGGATTTGGGATGGTCCTAATGCAAGTTCTAGAATCTATAAGCTACCGGTACACACACAAGCATAAAAAATGAATGCTTTTCCTAACAATTCTAGGGGCGAACCTCACATATTTGGGGAAAATTTTTGAGTGGTACGGTTTTTTTGTGCTAGTAATATAATTCCATATCCATGAGACGCTTATTATTCCTAAAGTATCACTTAAATGTTGTAAAAAAATTTAAATTTGCACTAAAATTGCCCTAACAAATGTTTCTCTCGGTTTTATTACACAAGTACCCTTAGACAAAACAAAAATCAAGCGCAAAAGCATTTTCTAAGGCGCTTTCATTTACCCCCCTTACACTTAAACCGAACATTGTCCCCAATGTTCACATAAAAGATGTAAAAGTAGACAAGGAAAGAATGAAACAAATACTACCCTGATTTTTTTGATGTGGACCATGTGGTAACATGGTTAGATCTTCTTCCAAGATGATGTAAAAGCTCCAAGCTCAAAGCGACTCCAAAAGCTTGATGTCACGAACTTGATTCCATGTTCACCTTCTTGTCCAAAATAACCTGTTAAACCTGAGAAAACAAACTAGGCAAACCTCGTGTAAAATCGGCGGTAAAATCTATATAAGGATATAATGCTTGTGGAATGAAAATTTTGCAGATTCCTAGAATTAGAGGTGCAGTAATTTTTATAATCCGGCAGAAAAACTAAATTTTAAAACGTTTTCTGAAATTCAAAGGCTGACGCCGTCAGAATTGATCTGACAGAATTCTTTTTTTTAGTTTTCGGAAAATTTCTGGAAAAACAAATACGTTAACTCCTGGAATCCTGTAAAAATTTCATCATGACTCGATACAAGCATTTGACTCTAACAAATACGAATATGTATGTTTATTTTATATCATTATAATTCATGTTCCAATCCGTTCTTATAAACAGATTTAGATTTCCCTTACACTTATCTTTTTGCAAAATACCTTTATAATTAGTTAAGATGAAGTTAAAAACAAAATAAAGCATTTTCACAATTTTAATTTGAAACATGAATCAACAATGATAAAAATAAAACATGCATACGGAAACAAATAAAATCAAACAAACAAACACACAAAACAAATAAAGCTTGGGTTGCCTCCCAAGAAGCGCTTTTCTTTATTAACGAGTCTTGTAGCTACACTCAAAGTCACTTCTCTATTACGTGACTTCATCATTGGTCACGGTCTCTAGGTCATCCTTAACAAATGCCTCAAATTCCGGATCCGATTGCAAATACCCTTTGTAGAGGCTCATCACCTTTTTCTCAATTGCCCCTACAATCTTGTTGGCAATCTCCTTATCAATCTTATACTTAGGCCCGAGGGTCAAGCAATCCTTATAATAGAGGCTCCGTTTTTCCCACACATAATCCATGCCCTTTCGCTTGTCTTCTTCATTAATATCCTCAATTGCACTAATGTTATCTTTACTTAGTTGAGGCACAAAACGAAACTCCTTCATCCTATTAGGCATTCTATATGCGATCCTATCGGTCTCATTAGAAAATTGAATTGTCCCCTCCAATTCATCGTAACTCAACTTGGAATCCTCTATGAACGGCTTACCTAATATGACATGGGATAACCTACAATCTATGACACTCGCCAAATCTTCAACAATCATGAAGTCAGTGACATACGTATAGTTCCCAACTAAGACATGTAAATCTCTAACCCTCCCGTCAAAATTACAAACTCCACCTGGGTAGTTGGGGTCTTTCCTAGGTTTTAGCCTCTTGTTCACTATATTATTATAGACACTTGAAGACATAACGTTGATTGGGGATTCAAAATTAATGTAAGCGTGATCAACGTATCTATATCCTATCATGCATGGTATCTTAACGTTCCTAGGGTTACCTCTTTTTATCTTTGTGTTGATATAAATAATGCATAAAAACGTTATTTATATTTTTCGATATCTCTACGTTTTGACAATCACAAAATGTAAAATCATTAAACGTAAGATTATTACGTAAACAAGTATTAAGTTAGTTTATATCATTTTATCCAACCAAATCACTTAAGGTATGAATAAACAAGTGCTTTATACATTTCATGATCAAAGGGGTATTTAATTAATTATTACAAAGTTTATTAAATAATATAAACTTATTGTATATTTTTGAAAAACACTTTTGGTAATAAAGGAAAATGTTTAAATCATACTAAAGATATGAATTCAAATTTTTAACCAAAATCAGTTAGTTTTTCACCAAATAAACTTTCCCAGAAAAAGACAAAGTTTCTGGCCGTTACAGTTGGGCGGCCCCCTTAATTATAAGGGGCGGCCCCCTTAATTTTAAGGGGGCCGGCCATGAATTAAGGGGGCCGGCACGCTCCCTGTGTCAGAAACTTTGCCTATAAATACCACCTCAAATCTGGTATTTTTTCTCACCTTTTGCACGAAAATTTTCAGATCCAAATCTCTCTAAACATCTTCTAAAACCCTTTGATCATTAGATTATTAATCCTTGTTTCAAGTGATTCAATCCCTCCTCATCCATCCTCATCCAAAGTGCAAGAGAAGAATACTCCTTCAACATCAAGTTTGAGAAGTATTGTATATTAGTTGTGTATATTGTGTATATCTTTTGTGAAGTAGTAGTGTGCTTGAAATTAGATAGATCTAGGTGGGTTAATTGTGAATAGAAGTTGTGTAGAGAAGAAGAAGTAGTGAAGTAGTGAAGAGGTGTGTAGTAGTGAAGAAGTTGTGGTGTGTAGAAGTTGTGCTAAGTCGTGTAGTGGTGTGAGATTGGTTCTAGCTAGAATTAGAACCCGACATTTAGCTTAGTGTCGTAAATTGGTGTAAGCGAAAGTTGTGTAAGGTTTTCTCCGCCATAAGGGAGCTTGTTGACATAGTGAAGAAAACTCCCGAGTTAGGTGCTCGGGGAGTGGAGTAGGACGAAGAGGAGATTCGTAGCCGAACCACTATAAATCCTTTGTCTCACGGTGCCATCTTTAAATCTCTATCTCTTTACTTATTTACTTACATACTTGTCATAATATACTCTTGTAGATATTGTTGTGCAAGCTATTTGATATCACATAAAGTTCGAATTGAAGTTTTCATAAACAAAGTTTTTGTAAATTTAAAAGACGTAAAACTATTTAAACCCCCCTTCTAGTTTTCCACAATTGGTATCAAGAGCCAGGTCAAACAAGATTTTTAAAATATATTGTATTTTAAAACTTGAAATCGATCTATGGAAATGTAAAAATATTTAGAAGGGAAATTGTTTTTAAACCACCATTTCTTGAAAATGAAAATTTTCTTGCATGGAAAAATCAATTCGAAAGTTATGTGAAATCAATAGACTATGATCTTTGGCATGTCATTTCAATTGGTGATATTAAATCAATAAATACTACTTTTGAAAAACAAAATAACTTGGCAAAATTTATTATATACAAAGCTATACCAAATGTTGAGTATGAAAGAATATTTTTTTTGTCAAACGGCAAAAGACATGTGGAAAAGTCTTTCAAAATATCACCAAGAAGAATGTCAAGCCAAAGAAAAACTTGCAAATGAGTTAGTAGCAAAAGAAAGTATAGTAGACAAATATTTAGTTGAAGTAAATACAAGTGCTACTAGTTCAAATGTTTTATATGAACGTAATGATGCCGAAAACAACATGAGCCATGACAAGAACGAACAAGAAGACTATGTAAAGATGCCAACCAAGAAAGAACTAAGTGACGATGACGATGACGATTCTAGTTCCGAAAGTGAAGACGAAGAATATGCAAAGGTCGTCAAAGAATTTAAAAGATCCATTAAAAGAGACAAAGAGCACAAGATAAAAGGAAAACAACACGAAGAAAAAGATTTGATGATGAAGACAAAAAGACTAAAGAAGAATGTTTCGTCGCTCAAGCATCAAATGAAATTTGCCTAGGGATAAATTTGGAGCCCGATGAATGGGTAAAGGATAGCGGGTGCTCAAGACACATGACGGGGAATCGCAAGTTATTCTCTACATACAAAGCATACAATGGAGGTAATGTTATTTTTGGTAGTGATCGTCGTGGAAAAATCATAGGCAAAGGTACGATTTCTAAAGACTCCCTAACTATTGAAAATATTGAACATGTAGATAACTTAACATATAACTTGCTTAGTATAGGTCAAATATGTGACAATAAGTGTAGGGTTACCTTTACCGATAAGAATAGTGTAATTATTAAGGATGATAAAGTCATAGGTAGAGGAATTAGGAAAGACGGCGTATATGTTATGAAACTAGGAGATAAATTGGAAGATAGGATATGCCTAGCAACCTTATACGAAAACTCCACTTTCTGGCATAGGAGATTAGGTCATGCAAACATGCAATAAATACAATCGTTGGTGTCTAAGGAACTAGTTAGAAACTTGCCTAGCCTAAAATATAATCAACACTTTTGCGATGCTTGTAAAATAGGAAAACAAGCACATGCTAGTCATAAAGCTAAGAATATAGTATCCACCACTAGATGCTTAGAACTACTTCACATGGACCTCTTCGGTCCATCCGCAATGCGGAGCTACGGTGGCAACCGCTACACCCTAGTTATAGTAGATGACTATTCACGATACACGTGGACTAGGTTCCTAAGCGATAAAACCGAAGCCTTTGAAAAATTTGAGACATTTAGTAAAATGATACAAAATAAGCTAGGATGCCCTATAGTTTCAATTAGGACGGACCATGGTAGGGAATTTGATAACGAAGTACAATTCGGAAAATATTGTGAGTTAAATGGAATATCTCACAACTTTTTCGCTCCACGAACACCTCAATCAAATGGAGTAGTAGAAAGGAAAAATAGGTCTTTATAAGAAATGAGTAGAACTATGTTAAATGAGCAATCTATCCCACAAAAATTTTGGTGTCATGCCGTAGATACTTCAACATATATACTTAATAGGGTGTCTATTAGACGAATACTAGGAAAAACTCCCTATGAGCTATTAAGAGGTAGAAAACCAAACATAGGCTATTTTAAGGTATTCGGAAGTAAATGTTTCATTCTTAACACAAAAGATTATCTTACTAAGTTCGACCCTAAGTCATATGAAGGAATTTTTCTAGGATATTCGCAAAATAGTAAAGCATATATAGTCTTAAATAAACACACTATGAAAGTAGAAGAATCCTTAAACGTAACCATCGATGAAACTCCTCCACCACCTAAGACATTACCCTTAGAAGATGATGATGTTATAGAGGAAGAAGCTATTGAGGTTAGTAAAACAAAACCCCTAGGAAATGATATTGAAGAAGAAAATTTAGAAGAAAACGAAGTCGTAAATATTAAGGAATCTAAGTCACACCCATTAGACNTATGAAAGAATATTTTTTTGTCAAACGGCAAATGACATGTGGAAAAGTCTTTCAAAATATCACCAAGAAGAATGTCAAGCCAAAGAAAAACTTGCAAATGAGTTAGTAGCAAAAGAGAGTATAGTAGATAAATATTTAGTTGAAGTAAGTACAAGTGCTACAAGTTCAAATGTTTTATATGAAGGTAGTGATGCCGAAAACAACATGAGCCATGACAAGAATGAACAAGAAGATTATGTAGAGATGCCAACCAAGAAAGAACTAAGTGACGATGACGATGACGATTCTAGTTTTGAAAGTGAAGACGAAGAATATGCAAAGGTTGTCAAAGAATTTAAAAGACTCATTAAAAAGCGACAAAGAGCACAAGATAAAAGGAAAACAACACGAAGAAAAAGATTTGATGATGAAGACAAAAAGACTAAAGGAGAATGTTTCGTCGCTCAAGCATCAAATGAAATTTGCCTAGGAATAAACTTGGAGCCCGATGAATGGGTAAAGGATAGCGGGTGCTCAAGACACATGACAGGGAATTGCAAGCTATTCTCTACATACAAAGCATACAATGGAGGTAATGTTATTTTTGGTAGTGATCGTCGTGGAAAAATCATAGGCAAAGGTACAATTTCCCAAGACTCCCTAACTATTAAAAATGTTGAACATGTAGATAACTTAACATATAACTTGCTTAGTATAGGTCAAATATGTGACAATAAGTGTAGGGTTACCTTTACCGATAAGAATAATGTAATTATTAAGGATGATAAAGTCATAGGTAGAGGAATTAGGAAAGGCGGCGTATATGTTATGAAACTAGGAGATAAATTGGAAGATAGGATATGCCTAGCAACCTTAGACGAAAACTCCACTTTGTGGCATAGGAGATTAGGTCATGCAAACATGCAACAAATACAATCATTGGTGTCTAAGGAACTAGTTAGAAACTTGCCTAGCCTAAAATATAATCAACACTTTTGCGATGCCTGTAAAATAGGAAAACAAGCACATGCTAGTCATAAAGCTAAGAATATAGTATCCACCACTAGATGCTTAGAACTACTTCACATGGACCTCTTTGGTCCATCCGCGGTGCGGAGCTACGGTGGCAACCGCTACACCTTAGTTATAGTAGATGACTATTCACGTTACACGTGGACTAGGTTCCTAAGCGATAAAACCGAAGCTTTTGAAAAATTTGAGAAATTTAGTAAAATGATACAAAATAAGCTAGGATGCTCTATAGTTTCAATTAGGACGGACCATGGTAGGGAATTTGATAGCGAAGTACAATTCGGAAAATATTGTGATTTAAATGAAATATCTCACAACTTTTCCGCTCCACGAACACCTCAATCAAATGGAGTAGTAGAAAGGAAAAATAGGACTTTACAAGAAATGAGTAGAACTATGTTAAATGAACAATCTATCCCACAAAAATTTTGGTGTCATGCCGTAGATACTTCAACATACATAGTTAATAGGGTGTCTATTAGACGAATACTAGGAAAAACTCCTTATGAGTTATTAAGAGGTAGAAAACCAAACATAGGCTACTTTAAGGTATTCGGAAGTAAATGTTTCATTCTTAACACAAAGGATTATCTTACTAAGTTCGACCCTAAGTCATATGAAGGAATTTTTCTAGGATACTCGCAAAATAGCAAAGCATATATAGTCTTAAATAAACATACTATGAAAGTAGAAGAATCCTTAAACGTAACCTTCGATGAAACTCCTCCACCACCTAAGACATTACCCTTAGAAGATGATGATGTTATAGAGGAAGAAGCTATTGAGGTTAGTAAGACAAAACCCTTAGGAAATGATATTGAAGAAGAAAATTTAGAAGAAAACAAAGTTGTAAATATTAAGGAATCTAAGTCACACCCATTAGACAACATCATAGGTCACCTAAACCAAAGAACACTTAGATCACAAGCGCAAGACAAAAATAACTTCTTTTGTTTTGTGTCAACAATAGAGCCTAAGAATATAAATGAAGCCTTAAAGGAGGAAAATTGGATTATGGCTATGCAAGAAGAATTAAATCAATTCAAAAAAAATGATGTTTGGGAACTAGTCCCAAATCCTAGGAATGTGACTATAATAGGAACTAAGTGGGTATTTAGGAATAAATTAGATGAGAATGGAAAAGTTACTAGGAACAAAGCTAGGTTAGTCGCCCAAGGTTATAATCAACAAGAAGGAATTTATTATGATGAAACCTATGCCCCCGTAGCTAGATTAGAATCCATTAGAATCCTTACCTCCAGGATTCATTGACTTCGCAAAACCTGATTATGTTTATAAACTAAAGAAATCTTTATATGGTCTTAAGCAAGCTCCAAAGGCTTGGTATAATAGACTAAAGGCATTCTTGGTTAAACATAATTATTCCATGGGAATGGTAGACAACACTCTCTTCACTAAAAGAAGTGACCCACATATTATCATTGTTCAAATATATGTTGATGACATTATATTTGGCTCAACTTGTCAAGAAATGTGTGATGAATTTGCCAAAATCATGCATGATGAGTTTGAGATGAGTATGATGGGAGAACTAAACTTCTTCTTAGGACTACAAATAAAACAATTAGAAGATGGAATATTTTTTAACCAATCTAAGTACATTAAGGAAATGCTTAAGAAATTTGGCCTAGAAGACTCTAAACCACTTAAGACACCTATGTCTACGGAAATTAAACTCACAAGAGATGAAGAAGGTGAGTCCGTAGATAACACTAAGTATAGAGGAATGATAGGAAGTTTATAATACTTAACGACAAGTAGACCCGATATCATGTATAGTGTTTGCCTTTGTGCTCGCTTTCAAGAGGATCCGAAAACCTCTCACCTAGAAGCGGTTAAGCGTATCTTCCGATACAGTAAAGGCACTATACACTTAGGATTATGGTATCATAAGGGATCCGGCATAGAAACCGTTGTCTATGCGGATTCGGATCATGCGGGAGACTATGTAGATAGAAAGAGCACTGGCGGTATTTGCACGTTTATGGGATGTTGTTTAACATCTTGGTTTTCGAAGAAGCAAACCGCTCTTGCCATTTCCACCACCGAAGCCGAATACATAAGCGCTGGAAAGGCATGTCAACAAGCACTAAGGATGAAACAAGCTCTCGTAGACTATGGAATTAGGTTAGAAAATATCCCTATTATGTGCGATAACAAAGGAGCTATAGATTTAAGTAAGAATCCCGTTCAACACTCTAGGACTAAACATATAGAAATACGCCATCACTTTCTTAGGGATAATGTACAAAAAGGAAACATTACAATAGAAAAGGTAGCTTCGGAAGATAACATTGCCGACATATTCACTAAGCCTCTTAAGCGTGAATTATTTAACCATTTGCGTTTAGGATTAGGAATGATGGAACAAATTGATTAAATTTTCTTGAAAGATCAAAACTTTCTGAAATTTTCAAAATTCTAGACACTTTTAAGTGTCAGATGGGCGGACCCCTTAAATTTATAAGGGCGGCCCCCTTAAAATTAAGGGGACCGGCCTCTATTTAAGGGGGTCGGTCATTTGATGGTAAAAATTCTCTTTGTTTTCTCTCTTTCTTCTCAAATCTGAGTCTAGGATTCTGTTTTGCACAAAATCAGGAATTGAGATATTTTGTTTGCATAATTATACTTTCAAGAAAAACCTCAATTCTTTTAAAAATCATTCTCACGATTAGGAAAACTCATTGTTGAATAATGATAAAAACGTTTTTCTAAAATCATGCATGATAGTCTTACTCTCGTTATCTATAAGTATATAATCTAATGTATACTTATATATAACATTTAGAAGTAAGAAAATTTAATTCAAGGAGACTAAAGATTGTTTCTTAGGATTATTTGTCTTTCATAGAAGTTAAAGCAATCTTTACTCCACATTTGTTTCATATAGGCACACACTAGAACAAAATCAAGAACTTCATTGTCACATTTGTTCCATCACTAGTTAGCCACTAATAGGTGCCTTCTCCTAAGATTAGTTGCTTTAGGTAACATTAATTGCTTAATTGTTTATTAGCTTTATATGCATTCTTAATTATGTTTATATGTTTATTTGCTAGCATGTATGCTTTTCATGTAAATTAGACTATGAAAATGCTTGCCTAGTTGCCTAAAGAGTTGGTCTTGCCCAAAACCAAACCCCAAAACAAACATCTTTCTGGAAAAACTTTACCAAAAACACATTTCTGGCAACCTGGGTCCTCAGAACAGGGCGGCCCCTTTAAATCAAAGGGGCGGTCCCCTTAAAATTAAGGGGACCGACCAGCAATTAAGGGGGCCGACCATCTGCTGGACGAGGGTTGCTGTTTGCTTTCTGCTTTTTAGCCCATTCCACCCTATTTTGATTCCTCATTTCCCTGAATTCACAAACACATTTTGTCCTTCAAATCCTTCACATATATTCCTTCCATAAACACAAAATCATCACACTATAAATACCATTCATCACCACAAATCACCACTCACTCCATCATGACTTCTCCCAACAAACCAAAGTCAAAAGCTTCAAGGCTTGCAAGTATGGGTGAAAAATCCACTTGGAAGAGAAAAACAAGCCCTCATAACAACGCCATCACATCAAATGGAGTTGAACAACAACCAATACCTCCAACCACTTACTTTCCAAACTTCAATCCAAATCCACAAGGTCATTCCTTTGAGCCTTATTACAATACATACAATCCGGGTCAAACCTCTACCATACCTTCATTAACCTATAATGATCCATACAATTATGGTCAATCATCCAATTACACCTCAAACAACTTCCCATCCAACTACACAACCCCAACTCAACCACATCAACCAAATAAACCATTCCAAAATGCCACGGAAGAGCAAAAATTCCGTGAAGATCTCAATGTCATTCGTGATCTTCGTGATCTCAATGCAATGCATCTTGCACAACGCAACTTGGACAAACCTCCCTCATCTCCATATTCAAATTGTTTACCTCACCCACTCAATTTGGATCAAGTCACCAACCACACCTACTATTGTCCTTGTTGCTACTTCCTACAAAAACAAATTCTTGACTTAAGTCAAGATATTTCTTGGATTGAATATCTCCTCACCCGTCCTCACCCAATACCTCCACTAATTCGATACAATATCAATCCTTCCACTCCATATCCACCACCATCAAACCATTGAAAGCAACCGCCATAATTCTTCAATAAATTCACCAAAACACCCTTTTGTTACCCAAGCAAGACCAAGAGACCTCAAGATGGCAACTTAATATCTTCTTAGTGTAGCTTACTAAGAAAAACATATATGCATGCTTATGTACTAAAGATTATGCTTTTAACATAATCTATTTTAATAAATTTTATTAATGAATAATGTCTTGTTATTGCCATGTATTTTATTTATTATGCTTTGCTCTATATGTATGCATTTTATATATATATATATATATATATATATATATATATATATATATATATATATATATATATATATATATATATATATATATATATATATATATATATATATATATATATATATATATATATATATATATATATATATATATATATATATATATATATATATATATA
>LBNU01029094.1:58782-94894 GCA_014162995.1 Artemisia annua
TCCTTAGTGGGGTAAAGATTAAAATATTCATCACCTATTCTCTCGTCTTCCCTTTCCTCTAAACTTCCGGAATTCTTAAGATCATCATATTCTAAGCCTTTGCTTGCGTATATTGCGCCTGCTAGGTCATTAAGTGCATGATCTAATTGAACATCAATCAAACTATTGAGCTCTCTAAGCTCCCTAATTTCACTTTCGATTTGGTATCGCAATGACGCTACTTCGTCGGGTGTGAGGGGTGGATTCGCGCTTTCCATATTAGCAAACGGAATAATTAATGGACAAGTTACTACGAAAAAAAACACAAAGGAAAAGATAGACTAAGGAAAACCTAGAAAAATAAAAATAAAAATCTCACTAGAAAGGGTTCTAATGAGTAGACCTAAGTAAAAATGAAATTTTCAACCTAAACAATAACTATTCCCGGCAGCGGCGCCAAAAACTTGATGCGTGGGTTTTGCAACCTATGCACTTAGGTTTTACCTCTCAAGGGATCTTTTGAAGCTTACAACCCCCACCAGGTAGTGTACCTGACCGATGTAGTATAGTGAAGTGGCAAGTACCGGGGGATTGATCGTTCTCTCGGGGATTAGTGTCGTTAGGCTTGAAAAGCTACTCTAATTAGGTCTAGGGGTTTAGGGATAATTCTTTTTGTATTTTTATATTTTATGAAAACAATTAAAAATCTCGGTTTTGGAAGGAGTGGGCGGAATTAATTGCTAGCCAACTAATCCAAATATCTACTTTTGCAATTAAAATTAAATAACAAGAAAATTAAAGTGGTTGTGAAACTTATAAATGAGAAATATGTGTTTACTTAGATTTCCTTACTCCCTAGCTATCTTTTATATGTTAATTGGTTTGTTGTGATTACGTGGATGACGGGTTGTATTCCTTTAAACCATTCGTAGGGCCGTGTACGATCTTCCCTAACTCTGTAAGATATCACATAACATCAAATTCGTGTGGTATGATTGTGTGGTTCATTTCAAGAGTGAAGAAAGTAAGAAGAAAAACTAGAGAGAGAAAGTAGAGAGAGAAAGAAGATGGCACCTAGAGAGAAAACCAAAAAAAAAAAAAATAGATTATGAGAGGTGCACCCTCTCCAAGGAGGGAGAGGGTATTTATATGTACATAAGTTTTTGCCACTTGGGCTGTGGATCGGGCTGACAGTGGGTAAAGACCCGACCCGACTCCACGAATACTAACTACTTCTAATCTACGGTTTACTAACTATTATAAATACTACGAGCTAAACAATGCTTAATCGTATCTGGGGTGACCGAATCTTTCTTATACAAAATCGTATTCCTAACAATCTCCCCCTAAGGGAGGTCACCCCGAAATTAAATATTGAATTCTTGCATTGAGATCTTTGTAGATACTTCTGTAGCTCGTAGTTGTTGATTCTTCATTGATAAATGACTCAAGATGACTTCCTTGATGTATAGGATGATCTTTGACTTTGCTTTTTTGCTCATCATTCAAATATTTAGCTTCAAGTCATCTTTGAGTGGATATGTCTCTTTGTGATGTTGTGATAGTCTTTGTGTTGTCATGCTTACACTTTTCTGGATCATGATCTTCTGCATCAGAGTTGTGGAAGCATAGTTGAAGCCCATTACTTGATCATGATATCTTTAGATTTGATGTTGAAGTGTAAGCATGAGATGATGAATCTGCATCTTATCAGCAATCGGCATCAATCGTCGGCTTCTTTGTCTCTGGTGTGAGTACGCCTTTCCTACATGCCCATACATCTTTGTTGAGTAGATCTTCACGGTTGAATAGTTCTGACGACTCGTATTAGATGTTGGTATGAGCATGTGGAACTAGAATGATGGTGGTGAACATGGTAAGTATGGTATGTTGAGCTGCATAAACTTGGTTAGTAATAAACATACCGGCACTTACAAGTTCGGACTTCGAGATTGTCAACAGCATAGTGTGAAGACTTTCTCTAATCCTTACCAAGGCCGTTCCTAATCGGATGCCCCCGAAAGGGCTTTCACTGACATACCGAAGTACACCAACGATTAGGTGAGTCGCTGGAGATCACCCCACGACTGTAGACCTTTTGGAACACCACCGTACACACTAAGCGTAATCCACAAGAGATTACCGAAGTGACCTGCTGTCAGGGCTGTTTGATGTTGACCCTGGCAGGAGTTTCCACTCAATCACTGGGAAATACTTATGTATATTCCCTCATAAGTGTTCTTGGCAGATTGCTAAGATCTGCGTAGGACTCAAAATATTACAACTGGTGTCCTTAATGTTGAACAACCAGTGTAGAAGTATCAAGTGTTCCTATGAGATCTTTTGATGCATCTCTTGGCTCTAGACTCGATAAGTGCAATTTGGTTATCCTATGCGGAGACTAGGGAGGGGTCTCCTGTTTCAATATCAACTAGCTCTAAGAGACAAGTCGATAGATTACACCGGTTCCCCGTGAGAATGAAACAAGCTCTTTTAAGAGAACTTGAGTGGCTGGAAGGTTTAGTGCAGTGCGTCACTGGGTCCATGACGTCTTTTCTTCAATACCGATGTTACCTTAGTAACAATCAGTAGCATATGAATTGAACCCGGTTTCTGCCCTAAGGTTGAATAATTGGAGGGCTATTTCTTTTCACCCTTTCTCATTTCATTTCTTTTTAATTCTTCAACCCCTTCAGTGCTTACCGAGACTTCATTACTAGAACCTTGTTGGGTTTGTTCCAGTCCTAGCTCAGTCTCAGTCGGCACTCTTCCCTTTCTCACTTTTCTCCTTTTTTGCAATCATTCCTAAGGACTTCTAATCTATCTATTGGATTGTCCCTGGGAAGATCCCTCCGGTTCTGGTGGATCATGGGAACATATACCTAACCTTACCATCCTTATAACTCCATGCATTAAATTAAAGTGGTCGGTCTCTTGATATTTTTCCACAATTGCCACATAACCAAATCATTGAAAATTCTCTCAAAGTGTTTATGATTAAGAAACACATTTTGTTTACACTTTGAGAGTTTTATCATTTTTCAAAATGCTCCCCCCTTAACATGTGCTCATAGGTTAAAGATAGAAATTTGCACATGTCGGGGTGAGTTGCACTTATTTGAATTGATCTGCTCTCAATAGACATATATCCTAGGGACACGTTTACGTTGCTTAGTTAAAGGGATTCATTATCAGCTTTTAGGTGATAACTAGCCCTAATAACTAACTTGAAGTTGTTAACATTCCTTAAAAAGGAAGTTAGACCCGTCAAAGTATACATCTAAGAAGAGTTTCTCGAAACGGTACTTTCTACTTAGACCAGTCCTCTTCGAGACACGTTTACATCACTGGTAAACCAACTTGAAATTATTACCCGGCCAGGACTAGTCTTTTCGATTCATGACTTTTAATGTTTCGTCAATTCGAGAGTCAAATCTGAGTCATAATCAATTCACGGTTTCTACTTATTATTTAAAAACACGCGAAAGACTCTTAGCCACTTGCTCCCCCTCAATATGTGCACATTGATTGATTCAATTTGAAAGTTTTAAAACTTTGGCACATACGGGTGAGCTTTCATTTAAGATCATTTATTCACCATTTAATCACTTGCTCCCCCTCAATATGAGCTTTGATTAACATTCAAAAACTCCAAAAATTTTAGCATATACGGGAGAGCGAATCTTTTTAAATCACATTCTTTTAAGTCCAAAAACATCCTTGTAAGTCCAAAAACATCACATTTAAATCAGATTTCATTTTTAAATTACATTCTCTCCCCCGATCATAAAATTTCAAATCTTTTGAGATTTTGTGATCCCAATTGATTTAAATACTTTTAGAGAAAACTTTGGAGAAAATGTGATAAAAGTTTAAACATTTACTGATTTCGAGACACTTTTTGAATTTCACTGCTGCTGGTGCACAAAGTTTTTAAAGATGCAGAAATTTTGAGCAAATACGCTCCCCCTCAATTAATGACCCATTTTCAATTTTAACGTTTAATAGTCATTAAGTTGAGCAGCAAGGTATTTGAGAAAATTTAAGTCCGATATTCACCTTGTAAACCACAAAATCTCTTTTGAAGAATTTTAGAAGAAAGAGATTTTGGGATGAAAGAAGACTTCTCTTCTTTTACTAGAAAGGTTGCACTGAAGCGTACAACTTTTCGGATGTGCACGGATGTAAAGTAATCCATGCCCGGATGAGATTCATCCGTTGTTAGGAACCATCGTCTTAGTGGTGTCAAAATGGTGACGCGTTTTCCTTATTTTTGAAGACCGGGTTGCTATCTAAAGTAATAGCAAACCATCATTTAGGCAAACTATTTTTGGTATTTTGTATTTTTCAGATTTTTATGGTTTTTCTTGGTTTTATATTTTTTGTATTTTTCTTTTCTAAAATAGGATATGTACAAGGATATGTGAAGTGAATCCATTACTCCTCATTGTCCTCCTGAAGACTTTTGAGTGACTCAGGGGTGATACTCTTCATTCCAAGACGAGGAAGAATGAATTGAAACCGTTCTCTAGGAAGTGCCTTTGTGAAGATATCAGCCAGCTGAAATTCCGTCCTCACAAAGTAAAGTTCCACGATTCCCTTTTCCACTTGTTCTCTAATGAAATGATGTCGAATATCAATGTGCTTTGATCTTGAGTGCTGGACGTTGTTGCAGCAAAGAGCAATGGCACTTTTGTTATCACAGTACATCGGAACCTTGTTGTATACAAAGCCATAGTCTGATAATTGGGACCTCATCCAAAGAATTTGAGCACAGCAGGATGACATGGCAATGTATTCAGCCTCTGTAGAGGAGATCGACGTACTCATTTGCTTCTTTGATGACCAGCTAACCAGTTTATCTCCTAGAAATTGAGCGCCGCCCGAAGTACTTCAACGAGTATCTTGACATCCCGCATGATCAGCATCAGAGTAGGCAGTGAGAGCCATTGCAGTATCTTTAGGATACCAAAGGCCCATGTGAATTGTTCCTTGAAGGTACCTGAAGACTCTTTTGACTACTTCTAAGTGCCTTTTAGTGGGTTTGGATTGATAACGAGCACACATGCAAACAACAAATAATAGATCTGGTCTGCTAGCTGTGAGATACATCAATGATCCGATCATGCTTCGGTATTTGGTTTGGTCGACTGGTTCCCCTTCAAAATCCTCATCCAGTTTTGTCCTTTCAACCATTGGGGTGTCAACAGAGTCACATGATTCAAATCCAAATTTCTTAAGGATTTCACTAGCATACTTGGATTGATTGATGAAGATACCGTGAGGATTTTGAGAGATCTGTAGCCCCAAGAAGAAAGACATTTCCCCCATCATGGACATTTGGAATTCAGTACTCATCTCTTGTGCAAACCTATCACATTCCAATGGATCTGCAGAGGCGAAGATAATGTCATCCACATAAATCTGAACGTGGAGACGATGCTTTCCCAACTTTCTAGTGAACAGTGTAGGATCGACCACACCCTTGGTGAATTGGTTGGCTAGAAGGAATTTGGACAGAGTATCATACCATGCTCTGGGTGCTTGTTTAAGTCCATATAGTGCCTTCTTCAAGCGATAGACATGATTTGGGCGTTCAGGATCAACAAACCCCTCTGGTTGGCTTACATATACTACTTCCTTTAATTGACCATTAAGAAATGTTCAATTGTGTGTGAATTACAAAAAGTTATGTGCTAGTATATCAAAATATTCAAAAAATTCGTATGTGAATCAATAATACGTTAATTGTGTGCCAATTAAAAAATCCGTGTTTGTGTCAATAATACGTTAATTGTGTGCAAGTGTGTCAATTTATTTTACAAAAAAAATTAGTGTGTGTTAATTATACGGCAATTGTGTGCCAATTAAAATTCACATGTGTCAATAATATGTCAATTGTATGCAAATGTGTCAATGTATTTAGCTAAAAAAAATCGTGTGTGCGTCAATAATACGTCAATTGTGTGTTAATTAAAAAATTGGTGTGTGTGTCAATAATAAGTCTTGTGTGCAAGTGTGTCAATATATATATTTAGCTAAAAAATTAGTGTGTGCCAATATTACGTCAATTATGTACCAATTAAAAAATGTGTGTGTGTAAATAATACGTCAATTGTGTGTCAATTAAAAAAATTAGTTTATGTGTCAATAATAAGTATTGTGTGCAAGTGTGTAAATATATTTAGCTAAAAAATTAGTGTATGTCAATATTACGTCAATTGTGTACCAATTACAAAATTTGTGTGTGTAAATAATACGTCAATTGTGTGCAAATGTTTCAAAATTGTGTATCGTATTGTATGTTGGTAAATTGGTGTCTCACGTATTGTATATATGGGTCAAAAATTGGTGTTTCACAAATTGTATGTTGGTAAATTAATATATACGGACATGCTATAGTTGTTTCTCAATGGAAACATATATTTATCAAATATCAATGTATTAATTTTTATATTAATGTGTATTATTCATTTTCTATGTTGTCAGGTAACACTTGTAAAGTTCAAAAAATAATGAATAAAATACATGCAATTTAAAGACCATCAGTGATCGACTAAGAATGAATTTAATGTAAACAATTTGGGGTGGCTCGTTAATTTGCCAAAAAAAGGAAACTATATGACGTTTTTTTTATTCAAATGATGTGAACTAGTGCCATGAGTTTTCATGTTAATTACAATAATGCAATTCATTTAATTATATTTTCATCTCATCTACGATGCTTATCCAACGGTCCATAAGTGTGCCTATTATATCTATTTTAAGATTGTACACCACAATAACGCTCCCCTATATATATATATATATATATATATATATATATATATATATATATATATATATATATATATATATATATATATATTGTGCTCTCTAAATATTTTTGCAAGCATTCCATTTCTCGATTTCTTTTATGACCTCAAAAGGAGGGGGAGTATACGTCAAGGGAGAGCTCCAAGTATATCGGGATAACCTTTTTGATGTTAACAAAAAGGGGGAGAATTGATATAAACTCAAAAAATACTTGTATATATACTAATTTTCGTTTTAATGAGTTTAGATTTTGTAATCATCAAAAAGGGGGAGATTGTTGATATAAATAATGCATAAAAACGTTATTTATATTTTTCGATATCTCTACGTTTTGACAATCACAAAATGTAAAATCATTAAACGTAAGATTATTACGTAAACAAGTATTAAGTTAGTTTATATCATTTTATCCAACCAAATCACTTAAGGTATGAATAAACAAATGCCTAATACATCTCATGATCAAATGGGTATTTAATTAATTATTACAAAGTTTATTAAATAATATAAACTTATTATATATTTTTGAAAAACACTTTTGGTAATAAAGGAAAATTTTTAAATCATACTAAAGATATGAATTCAAATTTTTAACCAAAATCAGTTAGTTTTTCATCAAATAAACTTTCCCGAGAAAAAGACAAAGTTTCTGGCCGTTACAGGTGGGCGGCCCCCTTAAAATCATGAATTAAGGGGGCCGGCACGCTCCCTGTGTCAGAAACTTTGCCTATAAATACCACCTCAAATCTGGTATTTTTCCTCACCTTTTGCACGAAAATTTTCAGATCCAATTCTCTCTAAACATCTTCTAAAACCCTTTGATCATTAGATTATTAATCCTTGTTTCAAGTGATTCAATCCCTCCTCACCCATCCTCATCCAAAGTGCAAGAGAAGAATACTCCTTCAACATCAAGTTTGAGAAGTATTGTATATTAGTTGTGTATATTGTGTATATCTTTTGTGAAGTAGTAGTGTGCTTGAAATTAGATAGATCTAGGTGGGTTAGTTNTTCAAGGACCATTTTTGACAAATTAAAACAATTCAAGGACCTTGAATGATAAAACTCCACATTTTTTAACTCCAGGGACTATTTTTGCCAAACTTAGAAAGTTGGGGGATCGAAACTGCCAATTCTGCAAACTTTGCTCGTTTTTCATTTGTTTTTAAATATTTTGCATTTGAGACACATAAAACACGATCCTTGGATATTTTCATCATTTTGATGTGATTTTGCGTTTTTTCAGATGTTTTGTGTTTCAGAATTGACCAAAAATGATGAGTGTTTGAGCACTCATCACGTGTGATCTTAATCGAATCATGCAACTCTTTGTAATGTTGTTTGATCTTTGAATTTTCAGCTTAAAAAAAATCATTCTCATACTTAATGTTGTTAATGACGTTTTGAATTTGAAGATTTTGAGAATCTAAACACGGAGGTTTCTGGGTATCAATCACTACACCTTTGTTCGTCTTTAATTGAGCAATTTGAATCTTCAGTTTCCGAATCGTGTTAGTGTGAGCTTGAATTTTTTCATCCCGTTTGGCTAATTCAAAATATGCATCGAATTCAGGAGCATCCGAGGATGTCTTGGCATTTGAGTTTCTAATTCTTTCTTCTAGGTGTTGGTATCTTAATTGCAAGTTAAGATTATCAACCTCTAGTTTTGAAAAAATTTTGACCATGTTATCATGATCATCTTTTTGAATTTTTTCGCGCAATTTTAAATTCTCCCCCTCAAGCTCAACAACACGATTATGGACAACATTTAACGTAACAGACATTTCATGAAATTGGGAAGCAGTTAAAGATGAATCCGTAGCCGTATAAAACACAACTTGAGCAATGCACATAGCAATTAAATTATCATTCATGATGAGAGCATTCTTCCTCGCAATTTCACTATGTTGAAGATCTATTACAGTTTGTTTTCCTTCCAGTTCCAGATTTTTAAACACCTCTTTCATTTCATTAATCTCTGATTTAAGAGACGTTTCCATGCATTCAAAATGTTCTTTGATTTGTTTAAAAAATGGAATGACTTCAGTGAGATAACATTCTTTTGTAACTTCAAAACCCCTTTCCCCCTCAGTAATTCCCGTTGGAGTAATTCTCTTCTTACATGTTTTGTCAAAATCAGCAAACATTTGATACAGAACATACATGCTAATAAGGGTTTTACATTGAGTGGGCAGAGCTATCTGAACTAGGTTCATTGGTGTATTGGGAGGATACACCGTTGGGGTAGCAAACTTAAGGGGAGTGTTACTAAGTTGTTCAGCTTTCAGTTTTTCAACGTCTAAAGTCCAAAAAATCTGTTATGGAGTTAACCTGGTTTGGGAGACGAAAACGGTCAAACGGTTCTATTCATAGTAGTTATGGGGCTTGACATTGACACAATTTTCAATGCTCTTGGGATCCTTCATTTTATCCTCAAGTCTTTTCCTATTTTTAGTTTCAATTTCATCAATCTCTTCTGTGTTACGCACATCAGGTAGGGCATGATTGGGCTTAAGCATTACCTTAAAATCAAATAAGGCAGGTTGAGAGGCACTAATGTTCCTAAGANCTTGACATTGACACAATCTTCAATGCTCTTGGGATCCTTCATTTTATCCTCAAGTCTTTTCCTATTTTTAGTTTCAATTTCATCAATCTCTTCTGTGTTACGCACATCAGGTAGGGCATGATTGGGCTTAAGCATTACCTTAAAATCAAATAAGGCAGGTTGAGAGGCACTAATGTTCCTAAGAAAATTAGTTTTAGACACTCCTGTATCCTTATTACTATGTTTATCACTAAGCTTAATGTGCTTTTGTATCATTTGAGCAGTTTGAATGGTTTGGCCTTGTGTGTACAATTTGTTCTCAAGCTTGTTCTTTAAGGCCTTTAAATTGGAAAAATCGTTTAAGAGCTTAGCTTCTTTACTTTGAAAATCTAACTTTAGTGTGGTGACACTATTTTGAATCTCCTATTTTTGTTTAACAGTTTGATCGATTTGATTTTGCAAAGATTTTATTTTCATTCTTAACTCTTCTTCCTTTAAATTCCTTTCGGTAATATATGTACACATTTGCCAATCCATTTTCGGCTCTCGTTCGGTTAACTCAAATTTAGCACGTTGTTGATACATATTCACCTGATCTTTAAGAATATTAATTCTAGTGGTCAAGGTATCATCAGGTGTAACAGAAGTGTATGCATCATATTCACTTATATCATGATGAACTGAGGAGTCATCATTTGGTAAAGCAGACTCGGCATTTTGTTTCAAATATTGCTCATATGGGACAACATTACTATTACCCATATCAGCAGGATCTGAATCAAACTTGTCAGTGTGTTTTACTTCGTTATGAGTCCTTTGTTTGTGCATCACATGATCAACATGTGTATTGACTGATATTCTACTAGGTTCATCAGATTCTTTACTGTTATCCATATGTTGTTGTTTTGAGGAAACATTATTGTTTTTCAAACCAACATCATCTGTTGTAACAATACTAGTTTGATGTGCCTCATCGAGTATCATTGGAATAGCACTTGTTTCATATGTATCATATAATTTGAGTACCTCAGAAATGATGGATGATTTGGAAGTTCCTGATTGGTGTGGCGATGTGACTGCAGACATAAGCTTGGCCATGAAGATGGTTTGTGCAGTAGGTTCATCATCAACATCAGAATCAAAGGCATCACAAACTTCAGCCTTGAAGATGTTTGGGTCATTTAGAGCAAGATCCTGGACTGGTTGATCATCCACATCAGCATCAAAGGAATTCCCTTCATCACCCGCAAGAAATAGCAGTTGTTCCTCATCCAATAGGACTCCATTCTCTTGTGCCTGCATCAGCAGCATCTTTTCTTTGAAGTAGTCAGAGTTCTGAGGACGTTTTGGTTCAGTGCAGTTTCTTGCAATATGACCTAGCCCACCACAGTTGTAGCACTTGATTTGTCTTCCTTGTCCTTGATTGACGTTACCCATCCTATTCTGAACATTTCCCCAGACATTATGTCTTCCTTGAATCACAACTCGCCCATCTTCCACAACAGCAAGATTACGTGGATTCGAAGAGGTTCTGAGTTGATTGTTGGTTTGAGGAAGAGTGCTTCTGAAGTGTTGAACCAGTAGTGAAACTTGGTTGGAGAGATTATCAATTCTCTTGTCCATCTTGTCCATGTAAGAATTCCCAGATTCTTGTGGATTAGTCTTGACACTTGCTGATTGCATGGAGGATTGACCAAGAGAGGACTGATTCTGTGTTGCTTGAACAGTGGTTGCATGATTGATTGAGTCAGTTGAGAATTGGTTAAGTCCCTGAGCACTGGAGATTAGAGCAAGAGGATCATTTGAGGGATGAAATTTCTCTCTTAGCTGACGATCATACATGGCATGTTTCTCATGTTGTAGCAGATAAGCATAGAGTTGTTCATAGTTGGTGTTTCTGAGTCCTTTGTTTAACTTCACAGCTGTGACAAACCGATCTCATTCTGGTGATATATTATTGACAAACTTTGAGTTGAGTTGAATGTTGGGCATTGTCATTCTGATCATTCTCATGTCATTCACAAGCTTGTGGAATCTGACATAGTAGTCATTGATGCTTTCACCGGGGTTCATCTTAAAGTGCTCAAATTCATCGTACAATTGAGACTCACGATCTTCCTTTGTGAGTTCTGAACCAGCTAGCAGCATTTTGACATTGTCCCAAACGGCTTTGGCCTCAGTGTTGAAGTTAATCAGTTTGTTGATGTCCTTAGGTAGCCCTTGTACAACAATGTTTGAGCCTCGAATGTTTTCGGCATCATATCGTTTCTTTTCCACTTCACTCAAATTATGGTAGGTACGAGGTCGGTCTATTCTAAAAGTGACTGTCCCATCTTCACCAGTGGAGATGACATCTCTTGTGGTACCCATTTGAAACGGCCCTTCATCAATTGATCTCAGAATGTTCTCCGCATTTTCTTTGCCTTGACAATACAAACGAATTCTTTTTGACCACGACTCATAGTCAGTTCTATCTAGCATAGGAGGTCAAGTATCAGATCCAGCAGCTTGGATGTCATCAATTGAGGTAACTGTAGTCATGATGTGATCTTTGACGGGATTTTACAACTCGTGACTTAAACCGAAAAATAGATTCTTTCCCGGGATTTTACTAAAGTCAACAGAGGAAACCGAAAGATGAAGTATTGATTGTAAGCTAGTGATAGAGAACTTAATCACAATGCAAGACTTAATCGCCACACAAAAGTAAACGCCAGCAAAAGATAATCGCCACAGTAGTTAATCGCCACANATATTACATAAAGTTCGAATTGAAGTTTTCGTAAACAAAGTTTTTGTAAATTTAAAAGACGTAAAACTATTCAACCCCCCTTCTAGTTTTCCACACTTTGGATTAATCTTAATGAAGGGAGAGCGAGGGTTATCAATTATGTTGTTGTAATAGGCGATTTCCTCCTTAGTGGGGTAAAGATTAAAATATTCATCACCTATTCTCTCGTCTTCCCTTTCCTCTAAACTTCCGGAATTCTTAAGATCATCATATTCTAAGCCTTTGCTTGCGTATATTGCGCCTGCTAGGTCATTAAGTGCATGATCTAATTGAACATCAATCAAACTATTGAGCTCTCTAAGCTCCCTAATTTCACTTTCGATTTGGTATCGCAATGACGCTACTTCGTCGGGTGTGAGGGGTGGATTCGCGCTTTCCATATTAGCAAACGGAATAATTAATGGACAAGTTACTACGAAAAAAAACACAAAAAAAAAGATAGACTAAGGAAAACCTAGAAAAATAAAAATAAAAATCTCACTAGAAAGGGTTCTAATGAGTAGACCTAAGTAAAAATGAAATTTTCAACCTAAACAATAACTATTCCCGGCAGCGGCGCCAAAAACTTGATGCGTGGGTTTTGCAACCTATGCACTTAGGTTTAACCTCTCAAGGGATCTTGAGAAGCTTACAACCCCCACCAGGCAGTGTACCTGACCGATGTAGTATAGTGAAGTGGCAAATACCGGGGAATTGATCGTTCTCTCGGGGAATAGTGTCATTAGGCTTGAAAAGCTACTCTAATTAGGTCTAGGGGTTGAGGGATAATTCTTTTTATATTTTTATATTTTATGAAAACAATTAAAAATCTCAGTTTTGGAAGGAGTGGACGGAATTAATTCCTAGCCAACTAATCCAAATATCTACTTTTGCAATTAAAATTAAATAACAAGAAAATTAAAGTGGTTGTGAAACTTATAAATGAGAAATATGTGTTTACTTAGATTTCCTTACTCCCTAGCTATCTTTTATATGTTAATTGGTTTGTTGTGATTACATGGATGACGGGTTGTATTCCTTTAAACCATTCGTAGGGCCGTGTACGATCTTCCCTAACTCTATAAGCTCCTACTTCACTCCTATGTCGAGCCGATTTAAGCTCCTAACATGGGATCATTAGAATTCGCTCATGCATTAAATACAACCAAATAATCGTAGTACACATCCGATTCATGTTTCTTAAGATGTTCAAGCAAGTTACCGTATAGGAGGTTAGCCAGTTTTCTTAAGCCTAACATCGACTTCACCTAACCACAATAATCACAAGCAAACCAACAACATATAATCAATAGCTAGGTTTCATTAGATCTGAGCAAACACAATAAAGACCTAGCCTAGCATGTTAATTGAAAGACAAGCGTAAGATATAATCAAACAACACATAGACATATTGAATGATTTGGAAGAAGACTTATCTTTAATTAAGCATCAAGGTTTTAAGGGTGAAAAACCCTTAAAAATACAGAAAAGTTCGAGCTAGGGTTTTTCCTAAAAGTTGCACACTAATGAATGAAATTTAGAAAAGTATATATAGATTTTACAAGCTGACGGCGTCACGTTCTAATGCGTGACGCCGTCACCTCGCCGCCAAACTCATATTCGGATTGCTCAGATCCACTTCTGACGCCGTCCCTCTTTAATCTCTCCAGGCCGTCTCCCTTTGTCACATAACATGACGGCCTAGGCGTCACAAAGCGTGACGCCGTCACAAAAACTCTCTGGGGCGTCTCGTGTAAACTTCGTATCCATCTCTTTGTCAAAGCGTGACACCGTCACCTAGCATAACGTGACGCCATCAGGTACTGTTTCCAGCATATTTTGAGACTTTGTCGTTTTCTTCACTTTTATGCTCCAAAAACGTCCAAAATAGCTTCTTTTCTAGATTTCCTTTCCAAAGTACCTAAAATGACAAAAGGAACGATTTAGGGCAATATTTGATCAAATAATTAAGGATTAGGGCTTAAAAGACCCCCTAAAAGCGGTACACTTTTCGCTTCATCACCCATACTTTTTACTTTGTTTTAAACTTGGGATGGGAATGATGCTTGTCTTAAATGTTTTGAGTTACTGTGATTATGTGTGTTTGAGAGCTTGGACTTATGATGTTATCATATGAATGTTATATGTAAAATTATGAGGTGATGATTGTGATTGTGAGATTATACGTGATTCATTTGGGGACCCATTTGATGCCAAGTGTTGTGGATTTATACGTGATTCAATTGGGAGGATGCTTATCCTGTTGCTCGCGCATGCGACCTAATTGATGCCAATGTTGGATCGGAGGGGCACGTTCCGTCCATGTTGCCTTTGTTGTGTGTGATTACATGTTAGCATATATGGTAACTTTAAATTGTATGGCCAACTATATTTTTATGATCACAGTTAACTGGTTGCCTTGAGAGTGTATGTGTGTCTTAAACCTATGAATCTCACCAACATTATGTTGATGTTTTAAGCCATCATTTTCAGGTGAGTATTCTAAGGCCAAGATTGAGGGTTGCAATTAGGCGATACTTAGTTGCATTATGAAGACTTTTTTTATGTTGGAATTTGACAATATTTGGAATTGTTTGTGATACGATTATTGCTTTTCTGTTACTTTCATATCTATTGAAGATACTTTGGATTTTGATTTGGTTATTTTTTATCTTGGGGGTATTGTTACAACACTTTGTGTTTGTACTTTGCTCTACTTATGTGCATTGTAGTATTTCTCCTATTTAGACACCCTGTGTTGTGATGATATCCATGAAGTTACACAACTCGTGTTTCCGCCTTGGCGAGGTGTGACACAGATCAATAAGGTTTCAACTCTAAGGATTTATGCCGTAAAGCAACCCCCCCCCCCGAATAATGAATTGCATTCTAGGCCTTGCAGCAGTTAAAACTTTAGAAGCTATTGGTCAGAAATGTTTTGGAATAACAAAACCTAATGATGATCTACAATCAAGGAAGTTGGGCAAAAAATGTGTTGTATTTTTTTATCGCTATTTTGTTATGTTATGCTATTGTTGTGTATTTTTAATGGTACTTTCTTGATGTTATGCAAAACATGTCTTTTGTATTTTGTTTGTGCTAGTTGCTAGTGATGATTTTTTACTACAACTTATTTTTGTTTCAGTTGATATAAGTCACAAGGAATACCAAATTGAATGGGTTAATATAAAGGTATAAAACATGGACATTTATAACTTGAAAATAAAACTAGATAGATTAAGGACATATCCAAGTACATTAAAAGACCACAAAGAAACAATAACATCTGAACAAAAAAAAGAACAAAATTACAGCTTAAACAACCAAAGAACCACATCATATCTCCATTGCTTGTAGCTTCTTGATAAAAGTGGTCAAATCATGAAGACACACAAGCTTCTGTGCAACACAAAACCATCAACCTAGCACCCACTGCCAGGTCTTCATGTTGCATCCTCCTGAGATTTGATATGGATTCAAGAGATGAATCTGAACCACAAAGAAGATGAAGCTCCTTTATCAATTTTGCCCTTTTATTCATATGGTCATTTATCTCTGTAACTTTCCCCTTCAAAACAGTTTGATCACTAAAAGTTTCTTCAAACTCTCTTTGATAGTGCACAAGCATCATGTCCTTCACTAACTTTGAGGTAGCTGTTTTTGTCAATTCATCACATATGACAAGACGAGTAGACATGATAAAAGATGATACAATTTGTGTGTGTATGTGTGTGTGTTTTCTCTACAAGATAGCATATGCTAATTATGAAGTCTAGTGCTCCATAAATACAAGATCAATAATGGTAACTGGAGGAACTATTCATTGAGACACTCAAAGAGAACAATTAGTAATCATTTCATTATCTTCCCATGCAACCTATCATATAAGTATGTGAAAAATGATCAATTTACACATTTGGTCCCTTAAACTTAACAACTATTATAGGGGATAAAATTTGCAAAATACAAAAAAGAGTAACTATGTGAAAACAAAGCTCAACATTTTATATGAAATTACAAATTACATAACTGCAAAACACAAACTATATAAGATAAAAAAAACAAAAAACTAAACACTGTTCATAAAAAACCTATATGCTTTGGTTTATTATTATAGTATTTCCATATGCTACTAGGACCCTCAACATTGTTCATAAGACTACCACTTGCTTTAAAAGGTTGTACTTGTTCCTACAGTAGACTTCTATTCTTAGGTCTTCAAGAATATCAGATGGCAATTGCATATTCGATTAAGCATTTGGGCCATATCTCTTTTTGTCTCTATGTAAGTGTCTACAAACTTTTTCTTCAAATTATGATATGTATAACAAATGTAGATTTAGGTTAACAAATTATCGATTTTACCATGTATTTAATGCATCAATTAAAAGTAAATTATGTGATATGAAAAGTATTTGAGAGCAAATTTATGGAGGTAAATCGGTAAATTATAACTTTTATTATTGCAAGTGAGCATATTTTTTTTCGACAAACTAAAATAGTTAGCAACATTTAAAATGTGGTGGAGGGAGTAAGTTATATTATTAAAAAATTATATAAAATAAAATAATCTAGAAGTATTGTTTTTTTTAGCTTAGTTTCAGTGGTTGTTTTAAGGTTATTCGTAATGTCCCTTCTCAGTTTGAGTTGGTTGTACTTGTGTTTTTGTTTTTGGGTTCGTTCTCCTTAATCGTCTTGTTTGGAAAAGAGGGATGCCGGTTGTTTGTATTGTCTTTTTGTTGGTCTAAAAATATGTTGCCTTTCAAAAAAATAAAATAAAATAATCTTGATGTTAAATTAGTTAAGAATAATAATTTTTTTATTAAAGATTTACTTTGAGCTGGACTATGGATATGGGCCCGGAAAAAATGCGGTAAAAAAAACGCGGCAATGAAATCAAACCGAGTCATAAAAAAGCTAACCGTTTTATCAACGCTAATTATCGAGGTAACAAAACCTAATAATTTACCTTATTTAAGATACTAACCACATTCCTTAATTCACACGCACAATCTTTTCTTCATCCAATTTACATCATCAGATATTCAATCTAGGGTTTGTTGTCGTTCTCTTTTCGCAATAATCGAAACAATAATAATAATCAGTGATGGAAGAGTTGAAGATGAAATCAATGATCGGTGAGTGGGGGAAGTGCTTGAAGAATAAGAATGTTGATATTTTTGATGTCATTGAAAAAGTTATAAAAGTTGCTGCAACTGATCACCCTAAAGAGTTTCTGCGTCGGAGAGACGAGATAGCTCATTATCTTTATTGGTGTGAGTTCAACGAAGAGGAAAAAAGAAGAGTAGGTGAAGTGTTAAGGATTAAAGCGATTCTTGAAAAACATGGTGATTGCGGGTCGGTATCTGTAGTATATGAGTCATTGAAGGAGCTACACAAGATGGGTTTGTGCTTTAAAGTTGTGGATGCAGCAGGGATTGGGAATACTGTTAGCCGTCTTCAAGATCATGCGTCGAAACAAGTTAAGCAGATTGCAGAGATGATTATCGGTTCTTGGATGCGTAGGGCTATGTTTGATAGGTGGGTGGATTCTTATGAAAAGATGCCTGCTTTGCATCAAGAAGATGAACAGGGTGGTGAATTAAAGAAGAACGATGTAATTTTACCGACTGAGAATCAAAACGTGCGAGAAACAAGAAAATCACTGAAAGTGCGAATTAAGGTGATCAGAGTAAAAGATGAATCAGCAAAAAATAATGTTTTAAATGGCCCAGAACTGAAAATTGGATATAAAGATACCGGAGTTGATGAGGTTTTGACTAGTAAAGGAGTTCCTGAAAAGAGCAGCAGAGATGAATTTGAACCAGTTACGCGCAACGACTTGGTAAAGAAGCTAATGAGTTTCAATCCGGAAAGAAAGAATATCAAAGTCAATTCAGAAAAAGCAAGTGTTCCAAAGGGTCGAGATGAACAAAGGGTTAAACTAATAAATTCAAAGGGAACTATGGAAGAAAAACTTGAGGCAGCAAGACGGAAGTTGCGAGAAGCCAAAAATTCAGAGAAAAAAAGAAGCATACAGCTCTTACAGTCGTGGGAAGTCAACACGCTTCTTCCCCCAGAAAGTCAACAATTGAAGTCAACTAACAAGCGTTTCAGAAGATAGGGCAATGGGCGTTGCTGAGTTGCTGTTCAACATCTGATATGTTTAGTGGATATTATTTTTTTCCTATAATATAGTTTAGTTCATCTTGTAGTAAGAACATTCATTGTTGTGAAGGCATCTAATTAACTGCATTTAAGACATGTATACTTATTTTTTGTTTCCAAAGCCAAAGGTTGACTTCCTATTCAGGTCAAAGTAACAGAAGGTGGTGTTTCAATTAAGATTGAAAATAAATAAAACATTTAAATGCTTCATGTTTGTATGGTTGATTGGAAACATGTTAATTGTTTATCGAGTATAACAATTGGACAAAATATGTGTCATTTTATCCACGGGTCAATCCAATCCCCTCAATACACCCATTTTGTCACGAATACTAATTTCTGTAGTAAATTTATATATTCAGTTAATTATAATATAGAAAGTTAGAAACGCAGGAAAAACCTCAAGCATAAACGGTAAACAAAACTCTGCAAGAGTACATTCTAGGAGGAAAAAAAAAGTCTACCAAAGGTACCATTTTTTATGCTGCAAAGTGCTCTAAACAAAGACAAATTCTGGTGCAAAGATCCAAGAATACCCTGCAACCAATTCATTTCTAATATACTTCTGATCATGTGAAATTTAAACTTAAAGTCGAATAGGAAAAAAGGGACAGAAGACGAAATGCGATGACGTACCTTATCTTTTCCAATATCCCGTGCTTGTATGAAACTCAACCGCTGGCATAAAATTGGTAAATGAGGTTTGAGCTTTGGTTTCATAAGGCATACTTTTTGGGTTAAGTCCAAACGGAATGCAGCTTGGATGCGAGCTTTGCACTTCTGTAGTCATCTCTAAGCTGAACGAACCTAGAATCCAAAACAAAAAATAACAACAATTTAACAAAACTACCATGATTCACTTCTACCAGTTCTAACTTCTAAAACTACCATTTTGTTTCACGTAATTGCAGCATATTTACTACTGTATTTGTTTTAACCATTTTCTTTCATTATAGTTTCTTACGACATACAGAAACATAAATAGGATACACAATATGAAATGGATATGTATTATGTTTTCAAAAAATAATTATTTACCTTTGGGCCTCTTTTTTTATGCTTGGTGTGCCCTCAATCAGACTTGACAAGCTTTCAGGGGCAACAATAAAGATATTCGCCATGCTGCAAATTTAATGAGTATCTTAGTAACCTGAGCGGCAGAACCTCCGTACAGAAACACAAGAAACTGCAACTTACATGCTTAATGATTCAAATTTCTCGTCAACTGTAGGAGTATTGAAGTTCCGTAGAAAATCTCCATACTCATTGATGTCACGTTTAAGCTTTAATCCTCCACTGCATAAATAAATAGAGAAGGAGCATCTATGATCTGGACCTTTGTTTGACTGGAAGTAAAATTATACACGAATTAAACAAGTAGTCAACAAGCATCAGTTAAGATGGTTAAAGTGATGAAATTTTTGAGGGATTGCTAAACGAGAACAGAATGGATCATAATCCCACTTGAAAAGGTAAAATAGAAGTAAAAACTTTTAAAGCAACTTCAAGAATACAGTTCATAAGTGGTTTTCGCAAACATGTCATAATTTGAGACGAGTAGGAAGCTATTTTTAAAGTTGAGCATGCTATTTTTTTATTTATTTATGTAGGATACAGCAAACAGTGGAGATACTTTTATTTTCTTCAAAAGTGTAGGCAAAATGTATTCCCTTTTGTTTGTTATCATATAGTAGCGCATATATACCTTTCTTTATCAAAACTGTACCCTTAAATTATTTGTACATCTATAAAGGGATAATTTAGGTGAATTCTTTAAAATAAAAAATAATATTTTTTTTATCTTAATTCAGAAGGAATATACTCTATGCATATTTGGCTGTTCAGAAAAAACTGTGATGTTACCTGGCATTAAAAGAGAACTTTAACCAATGAGTAGTCAGTACTTTGTGCAGCCGGTTTCCCTATATCCACAAGGTAATTGATTCATCAGTCGAACAATTGAAAATAACATTACCTAAAAAACTTGGTAACAAAGCAGACAACAAAGCATATAGCAAGAAACAGTTGATTATTTTTGGATATTCTTATGAAATAACTGGAGATTAAGCACTGTTATGGTTCAATATTGATAAGATGTCAAGTAGTTTCACAATAAACTGTCCCTACACCATAGTCAACCTCTGCGCAGCCCATCTACAGTACAGATTCATTAACACTTCACTAGGAAGTCTAACATCAAAATTAAAATGATGCTGAATCATGTCAATATCTAGTGGGGTTTCTTTGCTAAGCAGACATGAATGGGATTGATATAGATGACGTTTGAGCCCAGATGCTTGAAAACCAATTTACTGTATGAAATCCAGCAAACCTAAAGAACGGGCAGAAAAGGGAACATGGGAACTGTATCACTCACATAGTATAAAAGATTAATACAATACAACTAATGTCAAATTTGCGAGTGTATTAGAGCTAAAAACATTCAAGAATTACTGTGCGTCCATCAATTAGAGGGTCAAGACAGGTGAAATCATAAAATCAATGTAATTATAAAGTTCAGCAATGCCTCTCATGCACTAATTCATGAAAGAATTACACCACAAATAATAATATGTCTGTATGAAACAGAAGAAGCGGTTTAACATGCATCAATTGAACAGGCTTTTAAGAGAAAATACACAGAAGAAACTTACTCATACCAATTCAGTTAGGAATGCTTGTTTGTTAAGACCCTCCATTGCAGTGTATGCTGACTCAAGGACACGTGAGAGATATGCTACCACTCTGGAAAAAAAAGCATACTGTACATCAATGAGAACGAGAATGACAACAGAAAAGGGAAGAAAAGAAAGGATGTGGTAAACTATCAAATAAAACCTTGTACACGCAGTTGTAGGTCGATGATCTGCCATGAGACTATCGTCTACGGACCTATAGTCGGTTGCCTTTTGCTCAGCTGTAAGCAACCGCTCCACCTGCAGAATAAGAGATACTCAACATGGTTGCAGTTAGAAGTCAAGACCCAAGATCGCATTCTGAAAGACATTTATACAATATGGTAATGGACAGAATTCTTGGCACACTTAAGAAAATTTACACAGCTCAAAGTCTAATACGTTTACTGACCTCAGAAATAACAATCTCAATGCACTGGTGGAGTCCTTGACATGCAGAACTCTCAGCACTAGACATAGCTGCTGCCATTTCCTCACAAGTCGCCGCGTGTGCACCATCCACAGGTAACAGAAGCCTTGAAATAGAGTTAGCAAAGTACTGACATGAAAAAGCACAATCGAGAATCCTTTTAAGGTCAAACATTTGAATCGTCACATTAATTAAAAAAGAAAGTACAGCTCGATGCAACTCGACATACTTGTTGAATTATAGCTACACTGCTTCCACACGCTTGTAAAGCAACCATAAAAGATCTAAAATGGATTTCACCTGCAGCGGCCGCAGCTTCAGCCTACATGGTGAATGGGTTTGTCATGACTATACATGAACTTATTATAGACATGATATTAAGGCATGAATGTTTTTGGAAAATATAATGGAGCTGTATCATACATGGTTTTAAGGCATGGATGTTTTCCAAAAATATATATGCATATAAAAATATAAAAACAACAAATAAAAAATAATAAGCTCATGCGTGGATCGAAAAGAATTACAGCGGAAGCTGCAGCAGCGCCAACTTTTCGACCAAGCAAAAACCTTTCCCTATGAGAAGCGGCTTCTTTGAGGCCTTCTCTAGATCTTCCGAGCCCTTCTGTTGTGTATTGCTTGACCTGCGATATGAGAAAATAGGAACCAAGACAATGATAAACTACCACATAATGACGTGCATAAAAAAATGATGAGATTTATATATTTACCACTTACTTGGTCAAGAAGGCAAGCAAACACTGCTTTGGCATTGGCTGCAAGATTAGCAGGCTGTATAAAGTTTATACAGGAAACGCAAACAAGCAAAATAGTTAGAAATATCTTGATACAAAACATATCTGAACAGATTGAACTAACTCATTACATTGAAACCTCTAAACATATATTCATAAACAACACAAGGTATCCTTTTAAGTTTAAACTTTGTTACGCATGTGCAGCTTAAGCAAATGTAGCTATTGTGTGCATTCCTGTTTCATTTCTAGTCAATTATTGTATTTAAAGATCTCACGTAATGTATCGATAGACTTTCAACTGCAAACTGATATGCCCAATTTATAGACTATAAACATTTACCCCCTAAAATTTAGGACCAACACATAAAAAAAACTACTAACTTGTAACAATTTATAACTTACCTGAGGTGAAAACAGTTTGCATCTTGATATTGCTTCTTCATTCCAACTAACAAACTCTGTTACCACTGAAACGGATAGATTTTGGTGGGAAGGTGATATTGGAGCACCTTTAGATGGTAGGTGGCCCTCAGCAAGCAGTTCCTCCATCTGCATGGCATAATCCATGATGTACTTGTGAAGAGAGACAGATAACGACTCATACAGACAGATAAAAAGAAATGTTGCTAAATACCTTAGCTTTGTATAGTTGTCTCATAGAGGCACGCTCAAACTCAACGTAGTAATCTTTGTGCTCAAGAAACAAAGCTTCTGTTAGACCTGTACAGAGTGATATCCTGACCATCAAGTTCGATCCAGCATTTACATATCCCACATGACCCGAAAGTCTATGAAGGTTAGTATATAGACTTTTTTGCAATAAATACCAACATAATTCTTCATTTATCTCAGCATTGTTCTTTTTTGGTACATCCAAGTCATCACAAATGATGAATTTATACTAACGTTAAAAAATTATGTTTCAAAATATTATATTTATAAATATTCTGAAAACTTGAATAAAAATACTAACATTACGGGTTATGAAATGACCCTAATCAGACATGAAACACTCTTATAATGACTCAGAAGTCCATAATAACATAACATAGTACAATGACTAAAATGGGACAAATTAAAAATTATGTTGGCGGTTTTAAGAAAAACCCGTTATATATTATAGGATATTCTACATCCTTTAATTTGGCATTGTACATGCCGCCTATGTCACGCTTTGAGTCATAAATTCATCTATAAAAGAGGTAGGAGTGTGTTTAAAGTTACGTTGTACCTTCAACATCCAGGTCACCACATCCCACACTTCGGAGATCTTTTGCTAGTTCCTGTGTTCTTTCATATCCCACTGCAAACATTCTGAGATACTGAATCGAAAACAGATAGAGAATCAAATATTAGGCATAATCATTCATCCATACTAAATAAGCAAATGCAACCTGTCTCTGTACTTACTAGCAATAAGCCACCTTGTTTTGTAGGAGGTGGATGCAATAGAGATGGTTTTACTAATAGCTTCTCTAAAAGACTTGGAATTCGATCCTCCATTACTCTCTGTGATAACAACGACATGAAGTGAGTTACAAGAATATGTTTAATGTAAAATACATTTACATGGTTTTCCATGGAGCATACCTGAACTAATATTGACATGACATCATTTGGATAAGGGAATACAGCCCTGATGGTTGCTGATTCCTTTCGAACAGTATCTGTAATTCATTCAAGCATATAGTTTTATATACATAACTCGAACACCTAACTTTCTATGAAGTCGTATTTAACACATAAAAAACTTTCTTACCTGTAATCTGTTTGTACCGATCAGATAGCGCAACATTGACATCAACGGGATTAGGTGTGGAATCCTGTTCTCCAAGAACCGACTTAGAGTCTTCATTCATGACCTCTACATCAAACATCGGTCGTAAACCCACATAATGTTGCATGGCACTCGTACCTCTGTTAAACTGCACACATCATACGGTTAGCCAAAAGTCAATCTGTTGTTCATATTATTACCAAAATTCCCTTAATAATTCAGTTGGTAAACTTTATGATGAATCCTATGAATTTTGAATGTAACATTCTAATCAAGTAAAAGTTCATGCAATTTCCACAAATAAAGTGTAGATGAGTACCTGTGAAAGGATTTTTGCACACTCTGCCATATTAGACAATTCTCTTCTCTGAGAAGCGTTATCAAATCGAGTCAATAACTTGTTCTCCAATTCTGCATAAAGATTTGCCACAGACAAACTTCACCGGTTAGCAATTCAACTAGAAAAATAGTTACAGTAACTACTTCCCCTATATCAAAATAAGGTGCATATTCATTTGCAGGACAGTTCAAAACTAGTCTAGTTCCAAATTATGTTCCAAAGATATCATTATTTGCTATTCCATTTAGGTGGATTGCAGTATAGACCCAGTCAGAACATTTTTAACTGTAGTGGGAGTTGAACTTGAATTAACTTATTGTTGAACAGCAGGGGTTTATCTGGATGAAAACATATGTTCTCAACACTCAAGAAATTTTCCTTTCTTATATATGGTGCCAAAGAAAAATAACACTTATAAGTGGATGGACGGGTATGGAAATTAGCATCAAGCCCACAAGTCGAGTACCAATTCATAAGCAGATAGTCAGAGACCATGTTTAATTAGTAGTATTTGTTAAGGAAACACATTATCTCTTTTGGCAATAGAAAGTTATATTTACTTCTTCAGCAGAGACGAGATTAATTTGGCATATTAAAACTTAACAACGTACCATTACAGTATTCTTGTAGGTTGGTAACTGCAACCTCTAGTCCTTTACCAGCAGCTGCGTTCCCAGGAACAGATTGCATGGCCGCACTGTGCCTCCCAATATCTTCCTCCGCAAGTGAACCTAAAGTGAAGAATAAAGGCAAAAACATTTCATTTCTCAAAGACTTTACTAGTTACGACGTTACATACTTGAGGAAATGTTGTGGGACATTTGTAAGGAGAAGTTATCATACGCAATTTCTGTGCAATAGAGGCAGCCTCAGCCACACGCTTGTCATCAGAAAATAGTGAGGAAAGTTGTATCAGATCGCCTGGACTACTGTTGAATTCCATCAGGTACTGAAGGACCAAAACAACCATTTTACATTATAACTTGGTAGGTAACGGATAATCATTTTCAACTGCATCAAATTAAAATACCTTTATGAGCTCCATAGTCTGGCTTGCAGTCTCTCGCTGTGAATCTGCACTCTGGTATTTAAGAACATAAATCAAATATAAAATTTGGCAACCAAACAATAAGCGTACATTCAAAATTTTCAGAAGCATTTATTACACTTAACAGTAAAATTTCACCTGCAAATGATCCCCAATCTTAGCAGCTGTCTGTCCAACGCTAGAAATACGTGAATCCAATCTCGCAAAACTATTAAATATTCCATCTACGCCCTTTTCTAGCTGAAAGTTGAGATAATATCAAGACCTTAGAGGACTATGGAACTCAATGCGCAAATAAGATTGAATTGCATTAAAAAGCTCTAAAGTATGATGTTCCAAAACATTTAATGTGTATATAACAGAGATACTATAAATTATATCAGACAATGACCGCAAATGATGATTGAATATTCAAAACTTCTAGAGATGCAGTGATCTCATCACCAAACCTTCATATTGTAGCTGAATCCTATACATACAATAGAGTGTTGACAGATCTACTGTGATATTTAGCGTGTATGGATAAGTTTTAAGAAGGTGGTTTTTACAAAAACCTTTGAGTAACTCTTTAATTACAATTCAAGAGAGTACTAATAATATGTGAACATGTACTATTAACTTCAAGAAAATAAGATGAATAAATTACCTCCCCAAGTGTCTTCCTATGTTTAGAGTCTTGAGCAACGACATCCTTCTTAAGCTTCTGTAGCTTCCCGTCAATCTTTATCAAACGTGCAACAGATGAAAACCATAAACTTGTCCAGTGAAAATGGGTTCATTACTTACAAAAACAAGATACTTTATCTGTTTTAAAGATTATAGTAATGTACTATGAAGATTTCAATAAATATAGCCCAAGTGCAACATTAGCTGAAAACACGTTGCTAATATTGGTTAAAAAATAGTGTAATATATTGCTATAATTAGTAATATATCGCTAGTAGGTTATGACAATATGACTACATATAACTTTCATAGTACATTAAAGTAACCAGTAAACCATGTATACTATTTTGTCATTCTAAGCAATTGGCCCGTGAAATCAGAAGAAAAACGTAAAAACATAATAGATGTGTGAAAACTATAATCCAGTATCTACCTGTTTCCGAAGATCAACTAGTTGTGTACAAGAATCCTTAAAAATTAACAACAAAGACTCTACTTCAGGAAATAAGGGACTTGATAGCCCTTTTGTCGTACTAATATTTATCGGGCCTTCCATGGAATCAGCATCTTCTTCTACGAAAGATGGCAACAACTCATTTACTAGGTTTGAAAATAACCCATCGAAAGAGAAGTCCCCCTTCATAAACATAAAACATGACAGCAAACGTCATTTATCAGAATAAACTGCACAACACACAGTCACAATTATGCAGAACATGAAGCTGTACCTTGAATTTATCTATGTCTAGAACAAGTGATTTAGAGCTGAAAGATGAGGTTCTTGATACTGTATCACCCTTGCTATCATCTTGAGTCTCCTTCATCTGAAAAACAGATACCATTTAGCCCTTTTGTAACGTAATCTACTAAAATAACAAGAAATGCAGTGTCTAAAACACGTGATGCCTAAAACTTGAAATCTAACACCAAAGAAAGAACACTTGGCTGTAACAGAAAAGATTATAATAACTACCGAAACCCAGTGTACCTCAATTAGCTTTATAATAAACTACATTTTGCTGCTCTCTGCATTCAGCATGCATAAGTCTGCAAACTTAATTTTAATAACCCTTTTTAAATACATCTGTTGCAGCTAGTCGACCATTAAAAAGGCAAAACCAAAAAATAATCTACTCAATTAGTGAACAAAAATAATCCAGTAGGATCGCATAATTGACTGTTTAACCAGATTATAGCTTATCTTAGACCACCTAAAAAGCCAGTACTCTCCCGAAACTTTTTAAACCCAAACTTGTAGCTCTAGCAAATAATATATGGCAATCACTAATCATTTAGAGTAACACAGACACCAAGTCACCAAGTACTTGAAACATGCGCAAAACATAATTTTGTATACCTTTTTCCCAGTAGGCCATTCCTAAATGTCAATAACTACTGGTAAGACGATAACATAATATATGTCACCAGCAGTGTTGAAAATGGGTCGTTTAGTGCAACAACTTCATCCATTTCTACTAAAACGGAGACTGATTATTCAAAACACGTGAGCAATCCCTAGTCCCTTTAGGCCACTCCTATGTGTCAAAAATTACTAGTAAGACAATAACATGCCCAACAAATCGACACTTTTCAACCCAAATCTAATCAAAAACAACTTTTCATCGTTTTAGAGCTCCCAAAATTTTTACAGTTTTAATGCGTCTATGTCTCTAGCTATTACAACTTCTCCAAACTTATAACCTCACACTTCTAATTCAAGCAAAAACATATCGACTAACACTGAGACCAAATACTCAAAACACGTGAAAAACATTAGCTTTTACGCCTTTCCCCTCTAGGCCATTCCAAAATGTCAAAAACTACTAGTAAGACGTACGATAAGGTACCCAAAAACCCGACACTTCATATCCTGAATATAACATTTACATCAACTAATTCACACCCCGTTTCTTACATTGACCTAGTATAGCTAATCCTCCACCAAATTAATAACTTCCTAATATCTCGCGCAATGAATACTGAGAATCATCTATCCTAACTTAATAATTTGTAATAAACCAGTTATATCTCAATTAACACATTTCACTCAAATAACTAGTAAAATTTTATAACGTGATCAACGCAATAATTATTCATTTTCTGTTCTCATTATTGTCATCCATCCATAACAATAACAGCTTCATAAAGTTTCGCGCAATGAATGGCGAGAATCATTTATGTAACATTGTAACTCCAAAGCATAGTCCTACAAATAAATCTAATTTCGTACCAACTGAATATGTAACAAACAACTTTTTAACAAATTTGAATCATACGCATACGCGCGCAGAACAACATAACTGATAAAAATAATCCGATCAAAACAATAACCATAAAATTCGATACTCAATTCCAAACATTAAACTAAACGATTCATTTTACGACCAGTTCTCATTATCACCTATTGATAGCAATGAATCTAATTATGTGATCGGATAAAATGTTGTATTCATAACAACATGACGTATATAGATCGAATTAGTAGACGAAATAAACCGAAAAACGAGTGAGGTATATATAGAGATTAAATGATTAATTAACCTGTGATCGAGATGAGATGACGATGGAATATGTTTGTGATTCGACGTCGTTTTGGTTGATTTAAGGGATTTATTAGATCGGAGTGATGGGAAATGAAATGAAGGAGGACGTAGTATATATGTAGTGTTTGTTTGTTGTTGGTGTTATGAGAATTACTAGCATGAAATGTGACGATGGTAGATGTGTAATGACGCTTTTGCCCCCAATTTTTATTTATGGTCATGTTTGGGAACAAGCTTTTGGAAGCGTTTAGGAGCGGCAAATGACAAGCGGCAAGCATTTGCTTGTTGGCAACACCTCAACAAGTGTTTGAAACATGACCAAGTACTACTCCAATCTTATATGCTTCCTGAAGAAGCGGCAAGCAATAAACGGTAAGGGTGCGTTTAGTTGGGGGAAAACACCCTTATTTTCCACAAAATGATTTGTGGAAAACATAGAAAATAGAGATCGCGTTCAAATAAGTGTTTTCCAACAAAATGTTTTACAAAACACAAATTCCCCTATTTCCTAACTTAACAAGGAAAATTACAAAACAAATTTTAGTTGTTTTCCTTGTTTTCTTTTGTAACCAACAACCCTCCCTTCCCTTTTTTAAAATAGAAAATACAAACATCAACTAAACGTGTTTTCTAAATTTTCAAGTGTTTTGTGGAGATAAATTATCTTTCCAAATTTTTACAAAACTAGAGATGCAATGCAAAACAAGAGAATGTTTTCTCCAACTAAATGCACCCTAAGCATTTACTTGTTTTATACTTTATAATTACAATTATACTTTATAATTACAGTTACAGCTATGTTACCAAACACGTTTTAAATATATACTTTATAACCGGTATAATTACAATTATACTTTATAACTGGTATATGTCTAACTGGTATATGTCGGCAAACATAGATTTCTCGAAATTTGCATTCTATATTTAAATATATATGCACTATGCAATACCATGTTTGAATAACTTTTTCTTAAGTACCTTCTCTTTAAGAAAACAAATTCATTCGTGTACTCTATGATAAGAGAGCATGGTGCATTGTTATACACACCGTGTTTTCCGCCCCAAATGGTACCTATAAAATATGTTATAGGATGTAACACTGCACCGTGCTTGTGTGTTACCAATTCCACGTGGTGGTGATGAAAGTTACGCGTATCATATTTATTTTTATTTTTTTTGTTTTTTTAGTGTAAAAGTTACTGGCTTGTGTGGTACCAGTTTCACGTGTAGTGATTTTATTTTATTTTTTTTAAGAATATTTTTAAGAAGGGTGTTATAGGTAAAAGATGAGGTGGCAGTGCGGATAACCCGCACTGTCTAGCAGTCTAAGGTTATGTTTGTTTTTGGTTTTTTTTTTTTTTTATATCTCATATGTAATACTACTACTATGTCTACAGAAGAAAAAGTAGATAAGAAGTCTTTAAAAAAATAAAGAAAAAGGTATTTAATAAAGTTGTAGTGAGAATAACTAATATTTGCTTTTGGGTCTAAAAATGAACAAACAATAACCTTTGTGCGCTTGCAGACATAAAAAGAAGAAGAAAAAAAATATTAACTTTGAATACGCATGCCAAACATAAGAGGAAATTAAAACAAAATATTCAATTATAAGTAATCAACCTAAGTCTCGACCACGTTTTTAAAACCAGTTTTGCGAACAGGAATCATGTAAAGAACGATTTATTTGAGAAGTTAAGAGGAAAAAAAAAGCATATAAGCATGGTGTACGAATTATCTTGTAGGAGAGAAATATATGTGTTCGTTTACAATGGATCGAGTAATGTGAAAACAACATATTCTATTCTTATACTAACCTTTAAAAAAATAAATAAAAAAAAAAAAATAAAAAAATAAAAAAAAAAGTTACCCCGGTAAAATATAGAGAATACCAACTTTTAAGAGTAAAAAAAATGAAATTAAAAAATAATACAAAGACATCGTGAGTCATGATGAAACTAATCATGCAATATATTTTCTCTTCTCTCGACTCTTTTAGATTCAGACGTCCATATGTTCATACGCATATTTTTCTTTTTCCTTTTTATATTTTTCTTTTTGCATGCATTTTTACACCGCCATTTGAAACTGCTAAATTAAACAATACATATTGTGCAAGACCCGAAACGTGTAAACTCATCCAATGAGTATCTTTCTTAAGTAGCCATGAGATAAACGATGTGACATTAGAAATTACGGTAGTTAGTAGAAAGCACGTAAATATAGTGACAAATAGTGTTAGTGGATTATTATTGTTATGTTTAACGTGTTATTGTTTGACTAGGCCTATTGCATTGTGATTACGAGGCCTAGCCCATCTCATAGTTATTTCTATTGTATTTAACCATTATTTCAATCAATACACGATATATGTTCCTTCATAGTATCAAAGACGATCCTCAAACCCTGTTTTTTATCCCTAAACCCTAAAGTCCTAAACCATAATCGTCCCCCACCTCCAATACAACAACGACTAGTCATATACCTCCTCCTACACCCACCTTGTCTCAAACAGATAAATTACTAAATGTCCATAACATCACCTCTCTTGTCCGTGTCAGACTGGATGTTGATAAACTTAATTATTCTTTTTTGATCATTTTTTTAAGAACCAATGTGAAGGTTGTGTTTCTTAAACATATTAAAGGTGAATGTGAAATCATGGATCTTTTTTACTCTATTTGATTTTCTACAAGAACGCCATTTTGTAGTGGATCCCAAAATTGCTAAGGATGCTTGGGGTCATATTAAGAGAAATCTTTCTTGATAATAAACACACCGAGACGCCTTGAAGTGAGAATTAAGGATGCTCAAACTTGGTGACTTAACTTTAGATGCTTACTTTAGGAAGACTGAATCCATTACTACCACCATGACCAATCTTGGGTCTATGATATAACGAAATTAAATACTGCCATTAATATATGATACCACAGGGTCACACACAATAGCTCGAGATTCCAGCTTTTATATATTTATTGTAAATGTTTAAATGATATAATCATACGAAAACGCATTGAGCCTAAAAGTTTGATTAATTAAGAAAGAATGGGCTTGTACCAAAGTCAAAAGGGACGAACCCCTTTTGGGCCTAAGATTCGGCCGATCACTCTATGAGGGTGTCGGGCTGGGCTTGGTAAAGTATCTTATGTTAAATCTACTTTAGTGTGACATATGCCAGAAACCCGTGCGCACAAGGGATGTAAAACTAGTTTTTAATGAAATTTTATTTTTTAACATTTAATAAATTTGTTTTGAAAAAAATAAATAGAAGTTGGTGGTAATGCTGATTATCTTATATCAGTATGCTGGTAGAGAAAGAAGCTGATGTTGCACTTCATTAGCAATGATCATGTTGGTAACCAGTGCAATTTTTGATTGATTTTCTTTTTTCACGATACACACAAAGTTTACTTGATTTATAAAAGAAAAAAGAAAAAAGGGAAAAGAAAAATAAAGTACTAGGTATTTGATGTTTCGTTAGACAAATTAACTCAACAATGTATTTTTTAGTATCAGTTAAATAAGAAAAGTAAAGAAAATAAAGTGAAACAAAATAGTTTGTATTTCAAAACAAAATCAAGTATAATTTAAAGAATAATAATAATAAAAAAAAAGTGAAAAAAGAAAATTATTTGGTTATTTTTAAACTAGTTATAATACCCGTGCACGCACGGGGTTTTTACATAAAATTTTCATTATTTATTTAATAGCAAATATATTGTCTTAAAATGTATTGAACTTTACATTTATTCATTGAGAATAATACATGGAATTTTCACATAAATCAAATTTACTTTTATGAAAATAGTTATATCAATGGCACGTCTAAAGACTTGATATGAGCCACTACTTATGAATCTACTATTTTCACCCTCGTGTCTTCTTTTTTTATGCGTTGAGCATATATCACAGTTTGTATTTTAATGATGTGCATATAATCTGATTGAAACTCGTTTTTAAAGTGGTTCGCTCCATTTGATTACCTCTCTCAATTATTTGTTAGTCTTTTAAAGTTGTTATCTTTGGGTTCTTGTATAGTTAACTTATTTTTATAAAAAAAAAAAAAAAAAAAAAAAAAAAAAAAAAAAAAAAAAAAAAAAAAAAAAAAATTATTAAAATGAAAAGAAGAGGAAGTCGATGACACAGAATGATCATAAGGTCTCTAATGATGATTGTATAAAGTATAAACTACCTTGCTAGCATCCTGTTAATCACCACCCATAGGTTAGAGTTTCCATTTTCATTTTCTTAAACAAAAACAAACAGTGAAGCTTTTGGTAGTGCTATTTTATGTTAATTATACTGTGGACTCCTATATACAATTTGTTAAGCTATTGTAAGTTTTAGATGACCAGAAATCAAAACTATACAATGTTCACAACCATTGTCACACAACCCACCATGAAGGCTACAATGTTCATCACAAACATCTGCATACAATACCAAAACATATTTTAATTGCTATTAAAAAAGCATCTAATATTTTGAAATAAACAACATTCTTTGAATTGAAACTCACCGGTTGAACAATCAATCCCAGTGAATCCATTTGCACATTCACAATTCTCGTTTCACTTACCTCAAGTTTCTACATCCCCATCACAAATAGAAGATCAAATATCAGTTTCATGCTTTGAGATTGTAAAACTTGTAAGTAGACTTGGGCTCACTTATGTCAGTGTTTATAAAGAGTTAATAAGGAGTGGCATCACTCCCCTCCGTCATTGGTCAGATTCCTGAATCCTCAAAAACAATTTAGTATATTATGATGACAAATTTGACACTAATGTTAAATGTTTGAAGCAAAATTCATTAGGAATTAATATATGTTTGAACCTACAAAAACTTAATGCCCAGAAAGACAAACCGTACTAAAATGATCACAGAAATCCAAACATGTTTTGTTATCCATTGCACCTGCAGTCATCAAAAAACAATATTTTTAAACACCTTTCCCACATCTATATAATATCATTTTGTAAATCTTTCCATTATAATAAATCGTCACAAACAACCAATCAAAATAAAAGTAAAATCTAATCTGGATAACGCAAGAAACCTAACCAACAACAGTGATACATACATAATTACATATAAAAAAGAATAATGAAAATCCCTTTAATCAACACGACACCAAGACACCTTCACAAAATCTATTTATGGTTGTGTTCATTATTTGTAATATACTTTAGCCCTATCACTGTTGCTATGAGTTGGGATCTATAGATTCATGATTCAAGTTCTTTATGCTTTTTTTAAGCCTAACATATTCCCCTCCCTGCAAGATGTATCAAATTGGCCAAATTTTGAAACATGACTATAAAAGACACTCGTATCTTTACTCCAAGCTTGTAGAATAATTGTTCAATTTCATAACAGTACATTATTTTGTCAAGGTTAGAGTTGCAACCAAATTAACAATTATATGATACCCTATTTTATGTTACTTATTTTTACACTAAAAAATAGCTCAAGCACTTTATAAGAGTTCATTGTATTAAGTTGACTAATAACACATGATCACTTTCAAGAGTGTCATAAAAATGTGCCACATAACTAAAATCATAGCCAATGTATTACACCTTCTGTTAACCCCATTGACAGCAGCAAATATCTTTTTATTTTGTGTGTGTGTGTGTGTGTGTGTGTTCTCTCCCTCATTCCACTCACCCAGCCTTCACCGCTTTAACTGTCTATATCTTCCCAATCTTTGATAACCCATTATCGGATTATATTATACAAATAATTATTAATAGGTTCAATCGACCAACCGCTCATTCATATTATAATCTTTCGACACTTCGTATTTAATCAACTGAGTACTCATTAACGGCTATCACTTTCAAAATCCCAACACAATCATAATTCATAAAATAATACTGTAGATGTTTGCAGGTTAATCGGATGTAACCCAAACACATTATGAACCTTTTGCCAAATATCCTATTTTGTTGCCTTTACAAACTAAAAAATGATGGTAGTTATAAATTAAAGAAATACGTAGAAGGTAAACAAAGAGATGGTCTCTAGGACATAACTGAGGCTCTCTTGTGAAAAATCTTTAAGATTCAACATATAAGTGACCAAATCTAAAACAATCATCCATATCATATTGCACTTGAGTTAGTCTTTCTCTTTTCACCAGCATAATTTCAAGCTCCACAACTCATTCATAAAAGACACAATATTTAACTTCCAATATTTTTTTGTAGTTGTAAGATCCAAAATCCAGTATCAATTCAGTTAAGCTTAACACAAATCCAAAATCTCCAAATTTAACAAACATGTATTCTCGATCCATACATAACACAAACTTATGTGTTCACTGAAAACGTAAAGAGCTAAACTATAACATGTGAAAATCGAATTAATGTAAGAAAATACTATTTTACATAAGCAATGCCAATATACCATAAAGGAGCAACTGAATACCAATAACAATATCAACAGAATAATAGGCACCACAAAACTCAAATCTTGTAAGAAATAACTACTTTACCTTGAAGATTGGGGATTCTTGTTCGTCTATGCAACAATCTTGGAACACAACTACCAACATTAACATGTGACAACAACAAATTAGCCGATGAAACTTAGTTTGGTACTATAATTGGTGCCATTGCTAATTATTCTTAAATCTGGTATTTTATCTTAAAATTTGTGATGAAATCAATAATCTTTTCTATTTTGACATCAAAATTAACACACAGTACTTACTAAAGTTTAGAATAAAGAGAGATGATCTTGACGACGATGATATCTTCGAAGGTATGTTAATTTAGATCGATGATGCTATATACTTTGATCGGAAGGTCATACCTGATTCTAGTGATGATGAATAGGTGGCTGGTGATGGAGAATCGTTTTAGGTTGGATATACACAGGCAATGAAGAGTGGAAACATGAAGCGTTTTTCTTTTTATATTTACAATTTGGTACAAAACTATTAGTTATAGACAATGAAGTACATGTGTTATTTCCAGTTTCGTTTAGCATAGGAGTAAAAATACGAAAATTTTAATATTTAGACCAATTCAGGAAATATTTAGCTTATGTTATTTTTACGCATCTAAATATAAAATTCAAATTAAAAAAATTATTACTAAATAAGGTATGAATTAATTTTTTTGAAAGAGTAAACTCCAAAATACATCCCTGTGGTTTATCCCATTTCGCACCATACATCCCTCTCGAAAAAGTTGCAACAAATACATCTCTCTGTTAGTAAAAGTGAACCAATATACATCCACGAGGATGAACGGTGCAAATATTGTGTCGTTAACTTGGACACGTGGCAGTTAAGTAAAGGTATTTGTGTCATTTTATGTATCCCAGCTGCTTCGAATCATAAACCCAAATCATTAACCAAAATCAAAAACACAAACACAAACACAAACAGACAGCAGCCACCACATTAACCAAATCCCCCCCCCCCCCCTTTTCTCTCTTGTTTCTTTGTCACAAACGAACACGAACAAATTCGTCCTTTGTTCTTACTATAACCAGCACTAAACAATCAAGAACACAAGAACCCCACGAAGAACTCAAAGAGTATATGGCTTCAAGATCTCTTAAGAGGTCTCGGGTAGGTTCT